>CM024760.1:63561771-63612925 GCA_014218235.1 Colocasia esculenta
ACGCGACGCAACGCTCTGTCGCGTTCAAGAACGTGACAGCCCTTCCTATCGTGATGACAGGATGAAAACCGAGGGGTGCTACAACCTGCACTAACGGCCCGATAAGGCCCATACACACACGCGCGTACCATTCACGAGCCACATTGGTCAACGTATGACCTCTACAACACTAAACGAAGGATCCATAAGAGTCCGAAAAACGCGTGACGTTACAACCCGCATCATCCCCTGTGCAATCTCCCCGCTAAAAAGGTACCCATCACGATGATTCTTCCATCTCGCACCCCTCGCCGTGCAATCTCCATTTGGCACCCTCGCGTGCCTAGCGATCACGATCTTTTTATTTTCCGCATTTTCCTTTCATTTTCCACCGATCCATCTCACATCCATATTCCCCACTCTTTGTGGATTAAACACCCGGTCTTCCCGACGGACCCGCGGCGGCGTCCACAACCAGTTGGCTATCATGTTCTCAGATCCGAGGCCTATATATGCAAGGCCAACATATCTGCCTCCCCCTTCCTTCCTTCTCTTCCTCTCCTCTTCCCTTCCTCTCCTCTGTCTGAGCCCACTCTTGGTGGCCTTTTCTTCTTGGACTTGGTGGAGCTTGACATGGTGGTGGCCCTCCTCGCATGTTGGAGGTCAGTCGTTGCTCATGGACGACATGAGCATAGAGCTTAGAGTGAGGAGGAGGTGGCCATGCACACGAGAAGACCCCAATGGGTTGGCTCTTCATTTTATAGTAGGGACTCTCAACTTTCTCCATAGTTCTAGCATTCTAGGACCACCTTCCCCTTCTCCAAGCCTTGTAGAATCCATGCTAGGCGTGTATGCATGATTTGGATTTCATTGAGCTTGTTTAGGATTGGGGGTTTAAGGGTTTTCATCATGCGCATGTGAGGATTCATGAGTGTAGATCCTTCACATTGGCATGCATGGGTGTGGATGAGGGTGGTTTGTATTCTTAGCATGTGTATGGATCAATCTCCATGCTCCCCTCGCCTTGTGCACACTAGAATCATCGTTATGGGACATTTTTGGATGTCACAAGGTGGCACTCAGTCCTCTGTCTCTGGTCGCGACAATGTCCTTGTTGCAACATAGAATGAGATGCTGCCCCCATTCCTTTGTGGTCTGGTAGCGACAGCATCCCTATCGCATTCTGGTTGACAGGGGGTGTATCGCCTTCTGACCCAGGTCGTGACAGGTGGGGTGTCACATTTAGGTTGTAACGACCACTGTGTTTCTTCCTCTCAGAAAGCAACAGTGACCCTGCCGCCTTCTGAGACAAAGAGTAACTAGTGACCTGTTCAGAGTCATTTCCGCTGCATCTCTATTTGCTTGGCACCTGTGCTATTCCTAGCAAAGTCCTACACTAGTCGTTCACCTAGTGCTTGGCACTAGAGTGCTTGTCCCATTAGAGGTTGTTATCATTACTTGGGACCCCTCGTCCCTGCGTGTCAGTTGTGAAGGATCGAGAAATGATGAGGACAAGATCTAGAAGGGGGGGTTGAATAGATGTATGCCTACTAAGGCGGAAGCTTAACCAATTTTTAAAAACTTTTGAATCAGAGACAAATTGAAAAATAGATTTCACAGATCTGAAGATAAATTGAGTGAGTTGTGCAAACAGAGTGTGTGAACAAATTGATTAGACGAATTCAAACGATCCTATGCATGCATCTAACGAAGGATAAATTCAAACCACAATCAGATCAATGCACAGAAATTTTTAGGTGGTTCGAAAATCACACATGTGATTCCTACATCCAACCCTCACACAGTGAGGATCCACTAATCAACTTGGGTACAACACACCCACTGAAGCCTGACAACTCCAACAACCTGCATTTACAACTCACACAAACTGTAGAGTAAGACTACTCTAGAACCCTGAGCAAAATTGCTCAACTACAACTTGAGTACGACGACTCAAAACCACTGAGCACAACGGCTCACAAACAACTTTCTAGAAAAAAATAAGACTCAGATCCTCTAGCAACAGATCTAGTCCAACAAGAGTTAATTCATGAGGCTCATGCAATAAACCATGCACAATCTCATAATCACTCAGAAGAGAAATGGAAAATGAGAATTGTATCGATGAACTTTTCTCTTCAGTTGTACTCCCTTATAGAAGGTCGAATTGTGAAGAGCTTTGATCTCTGGAAGTTCCTGGGCGATGCTCTGCAATCTGATCTTCAGGATCTTCCTTGAATTCTTCACAAGAGTCGGCTTCTACTTGATCTACTTCCTTGAGGTGATCCAATTGCTTCTTCAACGATCAATTTCCACTTCTCATGCTTGAACAAATGAGAATTTGGCTTGAGGAAGCAACAGGAAGACAAGAACAAGGAGGAGAACTCTTCTAGCCGCCAATGAGATTTCTATGAGGCTCTGAAAGGGTTCTTGCATGTTGGATAGCCAATAGGAGGGTATTTATACACCTAATAGTCCAAGTGTACCCTTGGGGGTCGTGGGCACACGATCCAAGGCTAACCCAACAATTCCCTAGGGTGCCACGTGTCCAGGAGAATCTTTAAGTCACAGAGATTTCGGAGTGTGTCGACCTGCCCATGAGGTGTGTCGACACACTGTCCCAGACTGGGCAAAACAGTTCCCTGGGAGAGGCATCTAGTGTCGACCTTATATCATCTCGTGTTGACCTGCTGTAGCCATCTGAAAAATAGGCCTTCTGGGGAAGGCTCTCTAGTGTCAACCTGACTGAATTTGGTGTCGACCTGAGATAGAAGCCTGTTAACATATTTCTCTGGGATATGTCTCTAGTGTTGACCTGCCCTGGCCTAGTGTCGACACTAGTTGACCATTTCTTCATCTTTTGCCTTAGGGCTTGGAACATTGTGTCGACACTAGTGTGAGGTGTGTCGACACCACCCTTGCAATAGATGTTGCCCCTGAGAAATAAACACATAAATCATTAGTTAAATATATTATCATGAATATAAATGATAAATGTACTTGGAAACAAGCTTTTTGAATATTGTTATTTCAGGTGTGATGTATTTCACATGTTCCAATTGTTATGCATTAAAATCACAACTTGTCATCATCAAAATGTGAGGAGAAATGAATTATATTCACACTCAACCCAACAATCTCCCCCTTTTTGATGATGACAACATTAAATTCATACGGAAGTAGAAAGTTTCAATGAAATGTGATTTTAAGCATTTTCATTTCCTTTTATTCATACTTGTCAAAGACCTTTGAACATTTTTTAGTGACCTTTGAAAGTTGCACACATGAAAGACACAATGTTACTAGAAATAAGCTATTTTCACACAAAGGTCAAACAGCTTGACAAACATTCATCACATTCACATTCATTCAAAGAGTTTTCAATCACATTGAAGACACAAAGGTTTCTATTCATTTCATTCAATGATATGAACATTACAATCTTCAAAAACACATTTAAAAAGCATTACAATCTTTCTTTCTTGCTATCTTCTCCCCCTTTGACAACATCAAAAGAAATGACATTAGATGGGAGGAGGAGGAGGAATGGGTATCAAGATGGTCTCAATATCCGTCAATCTTTTCTCCATAGAAGTCAAATTGAACTTCATTTGAGCTTGGATAGTTAAGAGTCTTGTATGCAAGAGATTTTCCATTCTCTCTGAATTCTCTGACATTGTAGCTTGAAGGGCACTGAAATCAGTTGACATTGGCTGTGAAGATGAAGAAGAACCAGCTGACCAACCATGTCTGTGCAAAGCTTTGAATTCCTTTTTCAGATCAGACATTTCTTCTTCAATATGAGCAGATAATTTCTTCATGCTCTCCAAGTCATCTACCAGATGAGCAAAAGACAGTCTTGTCTTAGATATCTGAGAAAGAGTTTCTTTGGTGTTGAAGACATCAGCTTGGGAATTTGCCAAAATTCCCTTTAGAACTGTTTCCAACTCTTCTTGATGCTCTTTTAGTTCAATAGAAGCATCTCCCAATGTTCCAATCAATCTGTTGAATCTTTGCACTGCATGATCAGAAGCTACTTTTTGCTCAATAAATTTTGCAGACATAGTGTTCTCCATCCTCTGTACCCTCAACTCAAAATTTTCTGACATTGTCTGAATGGAGGTGTTCAAGGCATCAAATTTGTCATTTAGAAAAGTGTACAACTCTAGTGGAACAGAAGGTCCACCAAAGGATGTTGAGGCTTGAACTTGAGGTTGTGGAGAAGAAGATGGAATTTCTATGTCAGGGTTCAGGGAGCAAGAGGGCTGAAGTTGAGGTGAAAGTGGGGTATTAAGGGGTACATCAACTTCATCTACAATATGAGGCTGATCCTCATTCACTGGAGGCTAGTCCTAATTTACTAGAGGCTGTCCCTCTTGAGCTGGAGGCTGATCCTCTTGCACTTGAGGTTGATCCTCTTGAACCACAGGGACCTCTACTACAACTGGCCCTCTCGTAACCTGGTCACCCACAATCCTAAAGCCCATGAACTTTTGAACATGCTTGAAACAATAAATGTTGGACTTAGGAATTTTCTGGGACTTTTCATTCTCAAGAGACACACCAAAGTGCTTAAAGACTTGAGTCAAAAGGGCTGCATAAGGAAGTGATCTATGTAAATCTGCCCTAGTTGTCTCAGATATGATCTGGTACATTATGACATGGAGATTGATCTTTATGTCCTTGTTCATGCAGTATATCACAAATCTTTGAATGTCTATAAGTCTATCCCTCCCACCACCTTGGGGTGTTATAATAGTGGTAAGAATATGATGGGTAAGTCTCAACACAGGTGGAAAAGTATTTGTGTTGAATTTAGTAACATGAGTTTGCTTGGGATCAGACTCATCTTCTTGCAACCTAGTCAAGATTGTATAGGCTTCATGAAGGTTAAACTCAAAATTATGGTAATCAGCTCCTTCATCTGCAATTTTGAATATGGTGGCTGCTAGGTCTGTAGGCAAATCAATCTCAATTCCTTTGACCTTTGACTTGTAACCATCATCAGTGCATTCCAAATGCATATAGAATTCCTGGACAAGTCTAGGGTATATTATGCGAAACTCAGAGATGAAGGATTGCCAAGACTGAAACTTGAAGAAGTTGATGACCTCAGGAAAAGCAGCATTCAATTCACTGTCCTCTAAATCTACTGCTCTAGATTTCAGAATGGTCTTCCCTGCACTAAGTGGTTTGGTAGGAGTTGTCTTAGAAGGCTGGGAAGACTCAGAAGATGAAGAGGATGACTGCTTAGAGACTTCAGGAGAAGAAACCAAAATCTTCCTCCTAGGGTATGCAGACCCTCTACCTCGACCAAAAGAGGATGCCCTACCTCTCTTAGCAGACGACGGGGAAACAGATGAAGGCCCTGGCTGCTCTGCAGGGTCATGGCGCCTCTTGGTTCTCCTTTCAGTAGGAGGATCATCGTCCGCCGGAATGGGCCTTGCCGTAGCCCTGGATCTTGCTCCACGGTGAGGGGCCCGCTTGTGGGCCATGGAAACAAGATGGAGTGGAATAGGAGAGGATGGAGAGTGAGGAATGAGAGAAGAATGACAGGGATGGATTGGAGGAGGGAAGAGGTGGAAAGCCTGCCGGATTCAAAGGTAGAAGACGGCCGTCGGGTCGACCTGCAGAAGAAAAAGGGGTTTTCAGGGTACACTATCCCGCAGGAACAACCAAACCCTTAACTGGTGCCCACGATGTAAATGATTCTGGCAGGGGATCAGTGTCGACACTGGAGGAGGTGAGTGTCGACCTGAGCTAAAGTGTGTTGACACTAGATGAAGTTAGTGTCGACCTGGCCTGATGAAAAAATTTAGATTTGAGTATGGAAAAAAAATTGTGACTTTTGGGACATCTTTATAATGATAAGCAATGGGTGGAATAATCATTTCAAGGATTTTAAGAGGCTAAAAAATTCATTTGTTATATTTTGTAAAAAATTCAACACAGTTCAAGTTTTACACAATATCCAGCAGGATATGAGTATTCAGTGACTTGAGTCAATAAAATGATGCTTTGAGGGATATAATACATTTAATAATCAACTACACACTACCATATTCTTCAAGTCCAAAGAAACAAAAAATCTTTTAGACTGAAATCTAGTGTGTTGAAAGTAAACAACTTTTTAAAACAACTTGATGATGGATAAGAATGATTCTTTTAAACAATTCTCCAATGATATACACATTTTGTTTTTGAAACAAACTCTCAAATGAGATACATCTTGTTCACTCAAGAACTAATGCTTTGTACACACTATAGTCCTTGGATACTAAAGAATTATCCATTATCAAGTCTCAAAGGGGTAAATGATGACCTTTTGACATGAAAATATACATTTTTTAGACACCAATATTTCCAGTTACTCAGTCATCATCAAAAAGGAATAGGGCATATATATTTTGCTTTGTATTTATTTTTGATTTTGACCCCTTTGAACAGAGATAGCATTAGTGCCTCATGACATACATGGCACTTCATTCATTGTGAAGGTGTGCAGTTTCTCAGCACATGTGCCATTGCTCTGTTGATTTGTCAAATTTTGGAGAGATTTTTTTTTTTAAAAAAAACATCATTTATATCCAATATCAGTTGAAAACAAAAGCATGTTTAAATTCAAGGCACACATTATCTTTCAGTCTTTGAAAGAAATCTGAATTTCTATAGTTTTGAAGAATATAGGTGAGAGTTGACAAATGAATATAGTAGATCACTCAAAGGATCATTTTGAGACTCTAGACACCTGAATGAGGTCATCATGCAAGGAAATTTATGTAATGCAAGAAAAGTTTTGAATTTGTCAAAAGACATGACTTGTGAATTCTCTAGCTCCCCCTGAGATGATGATTTCAACCACTTTTCATCAGAATAAAGATATGCAAGTTTTTTTTTTTTTGAAATCAGAAATAATTCTCTTTGAACAACAAAAGCTCCCCCTAAACAATTGCATATTCATTTCTTGGTACTTGGCGGAGACATATACTCTCGCATAGTGAAAGTGTCCAGACAAGCAGAACTTGTCCTTCTTCAAATCACCATTTGATATACCAAGAAGTTCAACACAATGTGAGTTGAAGAGTTCATTGTCAAAAAGAAATAGAAGTGAAATTGAGAGAGATATGATCAGTATGAATCAAGGAAGCAAATGAATATGATGATGCAAAGAACTCCCCCTCAGAAGATGCCTAACACTTAACCCAATCCCAATGAGAGATCAAGAAAATGGATATTTACAAAGACCAAGTTCTCTCCTTAAATATGAGAATCTATTGTCAGGAAGGGGTTTGGTGAAGATGTCAGCAATTTATTTTTCAGTTTCTATGACGTGGAGTTCAAAGGATTTCTTAGCTACCTCATCTCTCAAGAAATGATGCCTAATTTCAATATGCTTGGTTCTGGAATGCTGAATGGGGTTCTTAGACAGATTTATTGCACTTGTGTTATCACATAGAATGGGAACACAACCTAAGTCCTGCTTATAATCAAGAAGTTGATGTTTCACCCAAAGAATTTGAGTTCCACATCTACCTGCTACAACATACTCAGCCTCTGCAGTTGACAGAGCAACTGAATGTTGCTTTTTAGAAGCCCAAGAAATTAGGCACCCACCTAAGTATAAACACAAGCCACTTGTGCTTTTTCTATCTAATTTACATCCAGCATAGTCAGCATCACAATAGGCAATCAAATCTAACTTGCAATTAGCAGGATACCAAATTCCTAAATCACATGTTCCAACAAGATATTTGAAAATTCTTTTAACAGCTAACATGTGACTTTCTTTAGGATTTGATTGAAATCTAGCACACAAACACACACTAAACTGAATATCAGGTCTAGAAGTTGTAAGATAAAGTAGAGAACCAATCATATCTCTGTAGGTCTTTGGGTCTACTGACTTACCAAGAGAGTCTTCTTCTAGCTTACTATTAATGGCAAATGGTGTGTTTGAATGCTTGAGGTTCTGAAAGTCAACCTTTTCAAAGGTTCCTTGACATACTTGGTTTGACTGATGAAGATTCCCTCATGTGTTGGTTAACCTGCAATCCCAAGAAAAACTTTAGATCTCCCATTAAACTCATTTCAAATTCATTTTTCATTTGATTTGAAAATTCATTACACATGCCTTTATTGGTTGATCCAAATATTATGTCATCAACATAAATTTGAACTGCAATTATTTGATTATTGACTATTTTTGTGAACAAAGTTTGATCAACATTTCCTTTAGAATATCCTTTTTCAAGCAAAAAGGAACTCAAACGGTCATACCAAGCTCTTGGAGCTTGTTTAAGACCATAGAGAGCCTTATAAAGCTTGAAAATATGGTTAGGATGTTTTTCATTTTCAAATCCAGGAGGTTGTTAAAAAAAAACATTTTCCTTTATATATCCATTTAAAAATGCACTTTTGACATCCATTTGATAAACTTTAAATTTCATGGAGGATGCAAAAGCAAGGAAAATCCTAACTGCTTCTAGTCTAGCTACAGGGGCATATGATTCTTCAAAGTCAATTCCAACACTTGATTGTACCCCTTTGCAACTAGCCTAGCTTTATTTCTTATGACTTGACCATTCTCATTCAACTTATTTCTGAAAACCCATCTACTGCCAATGACTGTTTGGTCACTAGGTCTAGGTACTAATTCTCATACTTGATTTCTTTCAAATTGATGAAGTTCATCATGATGGCATTAATCTAATCAGAACTTGATAAAGCTTCATCAATTGACTTTGGTTCAATTTAGGAAATTAGAGCTAGTGGGTCTTCTTCAATAGCATGCAGGAATGATGATCTAGTCCTAACTCTATCATGCAAATTGCCAACTACATTATCTAATGGGTGATCTCTCAAAATTCGATGTTCAGAAATTACCTGTTGAGGAGTACTTAAATCTGGAGCAATGTTACCTGATCCACTTGAAGATGGTGAATTGATGTTCAAATTTTCACCAATGTCTTCAAGCTTCTCAACAGTTGGTGAAGAGTCCACAATGAAATCATCCTCTTCATTGTCTTGTATTTCCTTGCAAGATTTAGAGCTATTAGTTGAAAAGGAATTTTCATCAAAGATAGTATGTGGAGATTCTTCAACAGTTTTGTTTTTGAGAATGTACACTCTGAAGGCTCTTGATACTTCTGAATAGCCAAGGAAGATGGCTTCCTGACTCTTAGCATCAAACTTGTCAAGATTTTCTTTATTATTATTGTGTACATAACATTTGCACCCAAAGGTTTTGAAATAAGAAACAGTTGGCTTTTTATTTTTCAATAATTCATAGGGGGTTTTTCTGATTTTTGGTCTGATCAAAGCTCTATTTAGAATGTGATTTGCTGTGTTTACAGCTTCAGCCCAGAAGGATTTGGGCAAATTGCTTTCTAAGAGCATGGATCTAGCCATTTCTACAAGAGTTCTATTTTTTCTTTCCACAGCTTCATTTTGTTCTGGAGTTCTTGGTGAAGAAAACTTGTGAAATATTTGAAGTTCAGCACATAAATCAGAAAATGATTGATTTTCAAATTCACCCCCATGATCAGTCAAAATGTTTTTGATTTTATATGAAAAGTTTGTTAAGGCAGTGGTACAGAATTTCCTGAACTCAAGGCAAGTATCACTTTTGTGGGACAAGAAGATAACCCAAGTAAATCTGGTAAAATCATCAATGATTACAAACCCATATCTCTTGTCACTTAGACTTAGAACTCTTGTTGGGCCAAAAAGGTCCATGTGAAGTAGTTCTAGTGGCCTAGATGTGAGTACCTCATTGAAGGTCTTAAAAGATTTCTTGGTTTATTTTCCTTGGGCACAGATCCCACAAACTTGATTTTCAATGTTAGAGAAAGATTCAGGAAGACCCTTAACCAAATTCAGCCTTAACAATTTATTCATTGTTCTGAAACTTGCATGGCCAAGTCTTTTGTGCCAAGTCCATGCAATTTCATCGTTATTAGCAACAAAACAAAAATTTTCAGAAAAATTTTTATTAAGGTCGATCATGTAAACATTGTTTTCCCTTTTTCAAAAAACTTTATTTTATCAGTTGATGAATCAATGATCTTACAGAAATTAGATTCAAACACAACTTTGTGACCTTTGTCACATAGTTGGCTAATACTCAGCAAATTGTAATCTAGACCATCAACTAATAAAATATTATCAACAGAGTTTGAGGAAGTTTGACCAACCTTTCCAGATCCAATGATCTTTCCTTTATTTTTACCTCCAAATGTTACTGAACCTCCCTCCTTCTCAATCAGGAAAGAAAATTTGGCTGTATCTCCAGTCATGTGTCGTGAACACACACTGTCAAGGAACCACACATTTGAATTGGGTGCACGACCTTCCTGCAAAATCAATCAATGGAGAGAAGATTTTGGTACCCAAACAGTGTTGGGACCATCAGAATGTTTGGACATTGTCATCAAATCTTTTCTCACCCAAATTTGATTTATTTTTTATTTTTGTCTTATTACAGTGGTGTTCTCAGTCTTTTTTAGTTTATTCTTTCCCTTAGGAATAAAAACACCAGTGTTTTTGTTTTTAGTAGGAGGGGTGTTTTTCATTTGGATATAAGGAGGTGGAATCCAAGGATTTTGTTGGTACATCAAGAAATTTATATAGAAGAATTGAGGATGATACCAACATGGGTTGTGATACCATTGGCTCCAAGAATTGGTCCAATCAGCTTGATATGCTATCTTGGAGGTCCAAGGTTTTTTATGAATGACTTCCTTTGACTTTTTCTTATTTTTTAAATTTTTATTTGAATTTTTCATTTTGTGGTTTGTTTTTGTTGATGTTGAGCAGGTCGACCTCTCCTTAACTGGTGTCGACACAACAGCCACAGAAACTTTCTTCTTGTGGACTAGTGTCGACCTGTCAGGTGACTGTGTCGACCTGGTTGCCTTGTTTTCATTCTGAGTTTTTGGACTTTTTGGTGTTTTGCTTGATGTTTGTTTGATTTCAGTGTTCTCAAGACTAGGACCTTTGACAAATTTAATTAATGGTGCTTTATCCTTTTTCTCACCAGATTTGTCTTTCACAGGTTTTTGTTTATTGAATCCTAGTCCATGAGAGATTGATTTCATTTTTGCTCCCAGCAAGGCCTCCAGATTATCTTTACCTTTTGTGAATGTTTCAATAACTTCATCCTTTTCTTTTAGCTGGTTTTGTAAGGTTTTGATTTCTTCAACCTTTTGTTGTTTATCATGGTTTTCCATTTCCAGCTTTCCAGACAGTTCTGTGAATTCATGGGTGGCCTTTTGAGAGGCTAGCTTAAGCTCATCAATCAAATTCAGAAGATTTTCTTTTTCTTCATTCAGTTCTGTCACTTCATTTTCTAGTTCACAAATTCTTTTGTTTGAGGATTGGTTATGGTAAATGTTTTCAATTTTCTTTTTGAGATGTTTATTTTCTTTTCTCATTTCAGTGTATTTTTCAACAAGTTCTGCATAAGCATCTTGCCAATCCTCAACTGAATAGTCTTCGAAGGATGTACTTACCTTTCCATCAGAACTATTCGCCATGAAGCAAATTTCCTCACTTTCAAAACTTGAGGATTTTTCGTCTTCTTCCTTCTCACTTGAGTCTTCATCAGACCAAGTGGCTACCATGGCCTTTGGCTTCTTGAACTTGTAAAACTTCTTGTGCTTCTCCTTCTTGTTTTCAGGACATTCTCCCTTCATATGTCCTGGCTTGTTGCACCTGTAACAGATGACAATTTCGTCAGATTTTTTATTCTTGTTAGAATTAGCATTAGAAAAGGAAGTGTTTCTTTTACCTGATGAATATTTCTTTTTGCCAGAAAGTTTTCCTTTTCTATATTTCAAGAATTTCTGAATTGCCTAGTCATGAGGGCAATCTCATCCTCATTTGACTCAGACTCATCAGAACTGTTTTCTCCTGACTCTTGTCTTTGTTACTAGATGAAACCTTTAGAGCTACTGGCTTGGTTTTGATTATATGTTCTTCATTTCTCTTTAGATTGATTTCATATGTCATTAAAGATCCTATCAACTCATCCAAAGAGATTTTGGACAGATCTTTAGAATCTTCAATGACAGTGGCTTTTGTGTGCCAAATTGAAGAGAGAGAACGTAGAATTTTTCTTACCAAGTCAGCATCCGTATAGTCCTTACCTAAGGCCTTCAGTCCATTGACTATGATCATAAACCTGGCAAACATTTCAGAAATTGTCTCATTAGATTTCAATATAAACAATTGATATTCAGAGACAAGAATGTTAGCCTTAGTTTCTTTAACCTGAGATGTTCCCTCATAGAGTAACTCAAGTTTATCCCACACCTCTTTGGCAGATTTGCACATTCAGATTCTCGAGTACTCCTTGGGGTGGACTGCACATTGGATCATGTTCATGGCACTATAATTTAAAGTGGCCCTCCTTATCTGTTCCCTAGTCCAGGTCTCTTCCTCCCCCTGATTCTCATAGGGACCTACTTCGACTACCT
The DNA here is from genome assembly GCA_014218235.1 of Colocasia esculenta. NCBI lineage: Eukaryota > Viridiplantae > Streptophyta > Magnoliopsida > Alismatales > Araceae > Colocasia > Colocasia esculenta. The sequence goes on from CM024760.1 coordinate 63,574,227, forward strand.
TCCATATTTCATAGTTTTGGGCTCTTAGGAAGACCTGCATTCTATTCATCCAATAGGTGTAGTTTGTCACATTGAAGAGGGTGGCCTATTTATAGAGTGACCCTCCGCCATGAACCCTCTTGAATCCATTATGACCATTAAATGGTGCAAGGAAGAGATACTTAGCAAACAAACAAGCAAACAATCAAGACACACAGAACACTCAGAAATTGCTGTGTAACCCTCTCTGATACCAATTGAAGGATCGAGAAATGATGAGGACAAGATCTAGAAGGGGGGGTTGAATAGATCCATGCCTACTAATGCGGAAGCTTAACCAATTTTTAAAAACTCTTGAATCAGAGACAAATTGAAAAGCAGATTTCACAGATCTGAAGATAAATTGAGTGAGTTGAGCAAACGGAGTGTGTGAACAAATTGATTAGACGAATTCAAACGATCCTATGCATGCATCTAACGAAGGATAAATTCAAACCACAATCAGATCAATGCACAGAGATTTTTAGGTGGTTCGGAAATCACACCATGTGATTCCTATATCCACCCCTCACACAGTGAGGATCCACTAATCAACCTGGGTACAACACACCCACTGGAGCCTGACAACTCCAACAACCTGAGTTTACAACTCACACTAACTCTAGAGTAAGACTACTCTAGAACCCTGAGCAAGACTGCTCAACTGCAACTTGAGTACGACGACTCAAAACCACTGAGCACGATGGCTCACAAACAACTTGCTAGAAAAACACAAGACTCAGATACTCTAGCAACAGATCTAGTCCAACAAGAGTTAATTCATGAGACTCATGCAACAACCCATGCACAATCTCAGAATCACTCAGAAGAGAAAAGGAAAATGAGAATTGTATCGATGCACTTTTCTCTTCAGATGTACTCCCTTATAGAAGGTCGAATTGTGAAGAGCTTTGATCTCTGGAAGTTCCTAGGCGATGCTCTGCAATCTGATCTTCAGGATCTTCCTTGAATTCTTCACAAGAGTCGGCTTCTACTTGATCTGCTTCCTTGAGGTGATCCAATTGCTTCTTCAACGATCAATTTCCACTTCTCATGCTTGAACAGATGAGAATTTGGCTTGAGGAAGCACCAGGAAGACAAGAACAGGGAGGAGAACTCTTCTAGCCGCCAACGGGATTTCTGGGAGGCTCTGAAAGGGTTCTTGCATGTTGGATAGCCAATATGAGGGTATTTATACACCTAATAGTCCAAGTGTACCCTTGGGGTCGTGGGCACACGATCCAAGGCTAACCCAACAATTCTCTAGGGTGCCACGTGTCCAGGAGAATCTTTAAGTCACTGAGATTTCGGAGTGTGTCGACCTGCCCATGAGGTGTGTCGACACACTGTCCCAGACTGGGCAAAACAGTTCCCTGGGAGAGGCATCTAGTGTCGACCTGATATCATCTCGTGTCGACCTGCTGTAGCCATCTGAAAAATAGGCCTTCTAGGAAGGCTCTCTAGTGTCGACCTGACTGAATTTGATGTCGACCTGAGATAGAAGTCTGTTAACATATTTCTCTGGGATCTGTCTCTAGTGTCGACCTGCCCTGGTTTAGTGTCGACACTAGTTGACCATTTCTTCATCTTTTGCCTTAGGGCTTGGAACATTGTGTCGACACCAGTGTGAGGTGTGTCGACACCACCCTAGCAATAAATGTTTGTCCTTGAGAAATAAACACATAAATCATTAGTTAAATATATTATCATGAATATAAATGATAAATGTACTTGGAAACATGCTTTTTGAATATTGTTATTTCAGGTGTGATGTATTTCACATATTCCAATTGTTATGCATTAAAATCACAACTTGTCATCATCAAAATGTGAGGAGAAATGAATTATATTCACACTCAACCCAACAGGTTGAGGGAGTTCTCCAGGTGGCGGGCATGCTCAAGTTATGGACTTTGGTAACTGAGGGGAAAATGGTGGGGACAGCGGCATAGAGTCATTTTCATAGCTCTCTTGGTTGGTCTGGTATGCTGAGGTGATTTGGTTGTTCTTCTGCCGCAGATCAGCTAGTCCTTCTCACTACCTCACTCTACGTGGTTCCAGTACCATATAGAGGGGGCAGGCATGGGACAGTAGTTCGGCCAGATAATGACAGTTGTGTGGTTACTCTTAGTTCTGCGGCCTCACTCCCAGGAGATGGCAGGCCCAGATTGGTGGTCGAGGGTAAGGCGCATGGTTCTTCTGACTGGTTGACTAGTGGTTAGTGTCTTTGCCCAGACAGTTTCCTTTGTCTATATTTGCAGCCTTGGGGTTTGTCCCTGTGTCATGGTTGAACGAGTTTCTAGTCCCAACGTGTTTCGACCGATGGTTGGGTAGTTTACTTTCTACCTCCACACGTACTCTATTAGTAGAATAGAATATCTTACTTATTTTACTTTAAAATATATATCAATTCTTCTTGTTAGAACCATTGGGAGATTAGTAGTCCCTACTGGGCTTCTTCGTGAAGCTCATTCCCTCTCTTTCAGGTGAGACTTGACAGCAACACCTTCCACGGTGTGCAGAGGAGACATGGTCATAGTAGACGGCATCGTCTTTGAGAAGTGTTCCCCTATGCTTCTTGGCTCTTCACCCTCGGAGTATGCCCCTAAGGGATTTATTATCCCCTCTTTAGTACGTGTAACTTGTTACTTGGGACTGTACTAGACTCGTACTTGTGGTAGATGCTTTCTTTCACTTGTAGTACATTTTTAGTACTTGTTGTCCTCATTTAATTCCTTTACATATCTTGTTATACATGTCTGTTATCCCTTCTGAGTCTTTGGTTCCGTGGGCGGCGGTACCAGTGGCAGATTCTCGGTGGGAACCGGGGGTCCGAGCACCGAGGCCGCTACAATTATTCTTTTCCGATTGATGTTATTTTCCCTCCGATTGGTGAACAAACACTTATACTATTCTAATTGATGTCATTTTCATACCTATTTTTTATTTGTCTATAAACATCGATTGATGATCACTTAAGTTCTATTTTACATCGATTGATGAACAATTTCCTTTGGCACCCAATTATGCTTCATTTTAAATTTGGCTCTCATATTTTTACATTAGATGTCACAAATATCTCTAACATTAAATGAGTTATCAATAGTTTTCTAACCCTGGCTGTATGTTCACACCTTGAACATATCACTGATAGTCATTCTTTCTTATCAGACAAAAAGGAAGCTACCAAGAATAGCATATTGTCAGCATAAATTGTGATCTTCTGCAGCAGAGGTATGGGTGTAACTGACACATGACATTTCTCAGCTAACACCTTCCTCTCTGTGCATTAAATGGATGCAGGCATCTGGTACTCCCTTGAAGCTCTCATAAAACATACAACAACACTGTGGAAACCTACATGAAGCTAAAGACTCCCATCTACTTTAAGGAGCCAGTAGACTCATTAAAAAAATCATTAGATACAAGAAGAAGAAAAAAGGAGAAAAAGAGGAACGAGAAGTAATGTTATCTTCAGATGGAACTCTTTCCACTTCTACATCATCACAGGGCCACGATCTCTTTGATCAAGTGGAACCTCCTTAGAATGTGCTTGCACTTCTGATGAGACCTAGGTTCCTTCACTTGAGCAATCCCCCCGTTGTTGTTGCAAACTAATGGAGTTGACTCTTCATGGCCAGGCACCACTCCCAGATCTACAATAAACTGCTTCATTTGGACCACTTCCATTACTACTTCTAATACAACAATGTACTCCACCTTAGTGGTAGAGTCAGTAGTAGTCTCTTGCTTGGAATTCTTCCACCTTACTACTCCTCCACTCAGGAAAACACAAACTCTGAGTTAGACTTTCTATCATCGACATCAGACTAAAAACTCATGTCTGTATAGGCATCAACCTTGAGGCTACTTTCTCCATATACCAGTAAAAATTCTTAGTCCTTCTTAAGTACTTAAGGATACACTTTACTACTTTCTAGTGTTCCAAACTTAGATCTGTCTGATGCCTGCTCATAACACTTAGAGCATGTGCTACATCAGACCTAGTACATAGCATAGAATACATGATAGACCCTATCACCGAGTGATAGGGAATCATATCCATGTTTGCCCTTTCTTCTGTAGTAGTTGGGGACATACTCCTAGAAAGTGAAATTCTATGTCTCATCAGTATGAGATCTCTCTTGGAATTTTTCATGCCAAACCTTTTGACAATGGTGTCTATGTACTTGAACTAGGACAAGCCAAGCATCCTCTTTGATCTATCTATATAGATCCAAATCCCAAAAATACAAGATGCTTCCCCTAAGTTCTTCATAGAGAAATTTCTTGATACCCAAGTCTTCACTGTGGACAACATTCCTACATCATTCCCAATGATAAGGATGTCATCCATATACAACTCCAAGAAGGTGATAACGCTCCCACTTACCTTCATGTACACACAAGGCTCATCTCCATTCTTAACGAAGTCGTAAGATTTGATTACCTCATCAAACCTTATGTTCCAACTTCAGAAGCATGCTTTAGTCCATAAATGGATCTAAGCAACCTGCACACCATATTTGGACTTTTCTTGGAAACAAATCCCTCAAGATGTATCACATACACCTATTCCTCGAGGTTATCATTTACGAATGCAATTTTTGCATTCGTCTGTCACATTTTGTAATCATGGTATGTTGCAATGACCAATAGTATTCTCATGGTTTTCAGCATTGCTACAGGCGAGATGGTTTCATCATAGTCAATACCTTGCCTTTAACAATATCCTTTAGCCAGAAGCCTTTCCTTATAGGTCAATACCCTTCTATCTACTCCAATCTTCTTCTTGGAGATCCACTTGCATCCAATGGGTACAATATACGCATGTGGATCAACTAGGTTTCAAACCTTGTTGGAGTATATGGAATCCATCTCAAAATTCATGACCTCTTGCCACATCCTGGTGTCTATGCTCATAATAGCCTCCTTGTAGGTCTGAGGATCAATATCCTTAGATTCTTGTCCCTTGATATGTTCCACATATCTCTCAGAAGAGATAGGCACTCTACTTGACCTACGCAAAGATGGATCTTGTATATAGGTTCCTAAACAGATTCTTCTTGAAGAATGGTGCTTGAGTCAGGTTCTCAACCTCACTCAATTCTATCATGCTCCCACTGTTTCCACCAAGAACATGCTCCTTCTCAAGAAACACTGCTCCCTTAGCAACAAAGACCTTTTGATCTTCAAGGCGATAGAAATAACACCCATAAGTTTTCTTGGGTATTCCATGAATATGCACCTTTCCATCCTTGATTCCAACTTAACGGGATCATTTCTCTTAACGTGGGAAGGGCAGTCCCAAATCATAACAACCATAAGAACATACTTCTTCCTATTCCATATCTCATATTGAGTGGATACTACCACCTTAGTTGGAACTCTGTTTAAAAGGTAAGTTGAGGTCTCTAGAGCATATCCCCAAAATGACAAGGGAAGGTCGGCAAAACTCATCATGGACTGCACCATGTCCAACAGTGTGCGATTCCTCCTCTCCGAAACCCCATTGAGCTGAGGTGTATGAGGAGCAGTCCATTGGGATAATATACCATGGTTCTTGAGGAACTGGGTGAACTCTGTATTTAAGTATTCTCCTCCTTTATCTGATCGAAGAGTCTTGATACTCTTTCCAATTTGCTTCTCCACTTCATTCTTATATTCTCTAAAATTCTTAAAAGCCTCGGATTTGTACTTCATTAAGTACACTTGCCGATATCATGAGAGATCATCAATGAACGTAATGAAGTAGGAATATCCAGTTGTACCATGTTTGGACATAGGTCAACATACATCAGTATTTATGAGTTGTAGAAACTCAGAGGCTCTCTCTCCAGTTCCACTGAAAGGAGAGTTGGTAAATTTTCCTTGAAGGCAAGATTCACACGGTGCATATGATTTATAATCAAATAGATCCAATATTCCATCCTTTGGCAACCGTAGAATTCTTCCTTCATGGAAGTGACCTAGCCTACAATGCCAAAGGTATGTGTCGTTCATCTCATCTTTCTTCCTCTTAGAGACACTATGTATCCTCATGACATGTGGAGCAACATTTATTAAGTACAAACCATTTGTCAAAGACCCCTTAATAATGACCTCATCATTAAGGAACATAGAACAACTATTGTCCTCAAAAAGGAAGTTGTATCACATTCTTGTCATACAAGAAATTGAGATAATGTTTCTTATAATAGAGGGTACAAAAAAAGCATGTTTTCAAAACAAAAGATACTCCACCAGGTGCCCATAGGGTCACCTCTCCAATGACAACAATTGCAACTGCTGTGTCGTTTCCCATCATTAGGTCCACTTCACCTTTTGCCCATCAACTACTCCTTGCCAGGGCCTACAACGAATTAAAGATATGATATGCACATCCGATATCTAATACCCATACATTATCATAATTTTCTGACGTGAAGATCAATCATGAACAAATCTAAAGCTACTCCTAGCTTCTGCTTTGCCTTTTCTGCAAGGTAATCTTTGCAGTTCCTCTTCCAATGCCCATCTTTACCGCAATGGAAACACGGTCCTTTGTCCTTTGTCAGCTCTTTCTTGGCAACCTTTTTCTTGCCTAGTGATTTGCCTTTGCCTTTACCCTTCCTAAGGGACTTCTTGGCCTTCATTTTCTTTTGGTCTCACCATTATGGAGAATTGCTTTCTCCTTCCTGATGGCACCTTCAGCTTCCCTCAATATAATGAGTAGCTCAGGCAGGGTGGCCTCAATCTTGTTCATATTGAAAGCCATTATGAATGAAGAAAAGGAATCCTAAATGGATTGGAGTATAAGGTCCACACAGAGCTCATCATCTAGGACAACTCCTAGATACACTAATTTATGTTGGATCGACATGGCAACAAACGTCCTAGAGGGGGGGTGAATAGGACTTTTTATCTTAAAAATTTCTTCTGAAAAAACAGCACTAAATAGACATAGTATTTAGTGCGATGTGTGTGATTCAGTGTGTACTTGGCGGAAACAATCACACAAAGAATGCACAAGGATTTTTGTTGCCCGGTTGGCTAACCCAGAGGGGGGGTGAATGGGTCTTTAAATTAAATTTTTAGATAAAAACCTGAACTCAAACAAACATAAAGAGTTCTTGAAAGAGATTAGTAATGGTTAGTAAAAACAACAATCACACAATGAAGACAATCACACAACACACAGATTTATCCTGGTTCAGATCTCCTCTCCTTAGGAGTCCTACGTCCAGTCCCTGAGCAACCCTCAGGATTTCACTAACTAGGGTACAGTCCCCCTATGGACAAAAACAACCACCCAGCTCAGCTGGTCTTCCTTCACTCCTGAAGGGAACACAACACCCTAGTACCACCAGGTCTTCCTTCACTCCCGAAGGGAAAAACACCACCCTGGAAACCACCAGGTCTTCCTTCACACACGAAGGGAAAAAACACAAGAAAGTCTTGAAAGGAATGACTAGCCCCTAGATCAAGCTTTTACAAAACTCAATCTGAAGCTACAAGCACTGAGAGACGAAGATCTACACAGAGTGCTCTCTCTCAGAACTAATCTAGCTCTTCCTTAATTTTTCTTCTCACAGCACAAGGAGCTAGGAGCCAAGATAGAAAGGAATGAATTTCTGGCTCTAGAGATCTTCTAAAGACTTGAAAGCTGCAGAGTTCTAGGCTCTCTTGAATATCAATAATGCTTCCTTCTTAGATGGATCGTCTGTCTTCAGAACTTCGTCTTGTATTTGTATCTCCAATTTGAATGAGGACGAAGAGATGACCGTTGTCTCACAGCTTTGGTGTACGTTAGACTGAAGGATCTGTGGAAACTTCCTGTCGACAGTCTTTTGTTCTTTAGAGCACGCAAAGTGATGAGATCTTCTTAGTTGGCTTGTAGTTCTTTCTGTGTCAGATGTTGTAGGATAGTATATCCTCAAGGTTCAGCAAGGTTGAGCTTTAATGGTAGACAGCTATACTATCTCCAGATGTCAATCAACGTTAGAGCAGATAGACACAAATATGGTAGTGACAGTTTATCGTTCTAGAAGATGCATGCAGAGGATACACGAGAATGGAAGATATGTTCTGTATCCGTGCAGAGATACGTTCAGTCTTTATTAAATGCAAGGCAGTCAAACAGACGTGATGCGACTTTGACTATTCAACGTATCTTAAATCAAGGAAAACAATTAATTAATGGAAACATGACTTATGCAATCGTTATGAAAGTCTGATAGAATCGTTATGATCAAGTTTTGTAGACTCAGAAGAAGTCGTTATGATAACTTATGAAATCGTTACCACAACCAAGTCGTTCTATAACAGATGATATAAGAAATGTTATGAAACATGGCAAGTCGTTCTGATTCTGAAGAATCGATATGAAACACTTATCAAATCGTTATGAGATGCAAGTCGATTGTGTTTCTGAAGAAATCGTTGTGAAACACTTAAGAAGTCGTTATGAGATGCAAGTCGTTATAACTTTCTAAAGAAATCGTTACGATGACTTACAGAATCGTTATGACGAGCAAGTCGTTATAACTTTCTAAAGAAATCGTTACGATGACTTACAGAATCGTTATGACGAGCAAGTCGTTATAACTTTCTAAAGAAATCGTTACGATGACTTACAGAATCGTTATGACGAGCAAGTCGTTATAACTTTCTAAAGAAATCGTTATGACGAGCAAGTCGTTATAACTTTCTAAAGAAATCGTTACGATGACTTACAGAATCGTTATAATGAGCAAGTCGTTATAACTTCTGAAGAAGTCGTTACGATAACTTACAGAGTCGTTATAACATCGACTTGTTTGATACAGCAAGGTTATTCAATCTTTCAAGTAAATCGTTACAGCTGTGAGGAAATCGTTACAGTTAATGAAGGAATCGTTATAGCTCTTCTGAAAACAATGTATGTAAGTACTTACCACAAATGCTTGACTTTCTTTGGGTATTTCCTGTGCTTAAGGCTAAATAAAACATAGTTAGAAAAACTTTTGACAGTGTTTTGATTATCACCAAAATAAGCATGTAATTAATTTAAAAGTACATGGGGATGGACTGTTCATCAATCTCCCCCTTTTGGTGATGACAAAACTATGATCATCATTTAAATAGTACTTAACAGTAAACAGGATTAAAAGTACTTCAAGCATGATTCAAGAATGTGTCAGACAATGTAGGTTTCTCCCCCTTTTTGTCATTAAGCAAAAAGGAATAGGAGAGACAAAAATAAGAGACAATGAAGAAAGAGCACAATCCATTCATTAAGCTTGTGGAGGTACAGGCAAATTAAGCAGGAGAGAGAAGGGAGGCATAATGAGAAATAGCTTCCCAGGCCTGCTCTTCCTGACGCACAAAAAATTGCCTAAAGGCACCACTCTCAATGGAGAAGGTAGGTCCCATGGTTGAAGCCATCTTGGAGAGATAGATGCTGCGCTGCTTGGTAAGAAACTGGTCATATTCATCTGGATCCATGGAGGAGCGGATGCTGAGAGTTGTACCAAAGCTTGCACAGGCAAGAAATTGATCCATGGTGACAGGATAGAAAATCTGTTTCTCCTTGAGTTCATGGCGAAGAGCTAAAAACACCTTGTACCTTTCAGCCCAAATTTTGTAGGGATCAAGGACCAGATGGATTGAGTTCATATCCAAGAAGTGGCAGGAGAGACAGGAGCTTTTCCTTCCCTGGCCTGAGCAGCATTCAGATGAGCTAGCTGTTGAGCTGACAGAGAGTAAAGCGTGGACCAGTCGGAGGCATTAGCCTTTCACACTCTGAGAGTAGAGGGGCAAGAACATCAGAGTTGACAAACCCTCTATGATATTCCCGAAGAGAAATCTAGGAAAACCAACTTGGAGGCCTTTCTGAATCTTGATTCTGCCCATGACTCTTGCAAAACGCTCAAAGATGATTGAACCAATCGAAGACTCCATGATCAGGAAATGAATCTGAGGCAGGAGAATGTCTTCAGGTAAATGAAGAGTTGCAAAATCTACTCTTATTTCCTCAGACTGCTCAGAGTGGATAAGGACCTTGATGGCTCTCTTGAACTGGCTAAGCTGAACTTCAGGTAATCTGTTGAGATACCTGTAGTTGTTGAACATTTGGAAATGCCTGACCAGCTTGATTAGCTTCTGAATGGCAGGGGCCCAGGTGTTCTGGTGGTGAAACTTGAACCACTCAGAAAGGGTCAAGGAGTGATCCCTGGGAGGAAACCTTGCTGCCTTAGCTTGAAGAAAGCGATTGTACAAATCTTTATGAGATTTAGCCCATTGCTCCTCAGTTTTGGAGTGGGCTGAGGAGAAGATTTTGATTTTTCGGCTTTAGACAGAGGAGTATAGGGAAGAATTACGTCTAGATGGTCAGAGAGGTTAAGAAAAGGAAGATTGTAAAGAGTGGCAAAAACAACTTTTTGTAGGTATTCTTTGTACAGTGAGGTATGCTTGTGGGTGACTGTAAGAGAAAACCACAAAGGTGGGTAAAGAGGAGTGTTGGAGGAAGAAAGTTTGCGTTTCTTTGAGACAGTACTGGAAGAGTCTGTCTTGGAAAGGTGGTCTCCTACCTTTAGCACAGACCTAAGGATAACCTCTTCAAACTCATCCTTAATTTTATCAAGAAAGGGAGAGTCGATTTGGACATTTTTAGGAATAATAGTGATAAAGGAGGGAGGTGCAGGGGGGTAGAGAAATGCATCAGAATTGAGAGATCCTACTTCTGGAAATGAAGATGTACCAGAAGAGGATGAGGCTCCAGCTGAGGATGCTGGAGGGGCCTCGAAATTTGAGAAGAAGAAAGATGAGAAGTGGTAGAAACAGGAGAGGATGAGATAGGATGAGGAGGGAAAGGTGTGGGAGAAGAAATGGGCCTGGTTCTAGGCCTTTTGAAGTGAGGTGGAGCAGGTGGAGCTGTGAAGTCAGTGGGAGAAGGAGGAATGGGAGTGTTGGTAGAAGTGGGAGCAATGGGTGGAGGATCTGAAACCACTTCTTCAGGCAAGGGAGGCAAAGGATCCAACACTGCCGGCCCTGGGGGCACTGATTCCAACACAACTGGCCCTAATGGCCCTGACTCTTCAGTTGGCCCTGACTCTTCAGTTGGCCCTGATGGTTCGGCCTCTGCTGCTGCCTGGGCTTCATCTGCTGGGGCTGCTGCTGCTGTCTGCCCGGAGGGCTCAGGTACACTTGGGTTAGGCTCCTGAGCTGCTGGAGGAGGAGGAGCTTGAGCTCCAACTGCCTGAAGGATGTCAGATAACAATTCTTCATGGTCCCCATTTCTTGATGGAACCATGTCATGGCAGAGCGAATCTGAACCAGTTCCTTGCGGGCTGAAGCTTGGCTCAGAAAAATGGAATTCACATCAGACTGAAGTGTACAAAGCAGCTCACCCTGAATATCCAACCTCTCAATCACAGGTTTTAAATTGATGACAATTTTTGCTTGACCTGTCTTTCAAAAGGGGCATCAGCTAAAAGGGGTACTTCAGGAGTTATAACTTTCTCTTTGCCCTTTGTAGCTGGAGGAGGTGGATCATTATCCTCATCAGAACTTGATGAACTAGCTGTCTCCCCTTCTCTGGCATCCAATTTTGCAGAATCTCTCTGTTCTTCCTCCTGATCTCTGGTGGCTGTGGTGCATCACTGGTTTCTCTTGGGATTGCTCCCCCTCAAGTGGAGCATCTTCTGCAACTGCACCAGTCTCCCCCTGACAGGGAGCATCCATTTCCATAGAGTCATCCTGAGGATTTTGCTGCTCTTCTTCCACTGGGCCTTCTTCAATAATGTGGCCTGATGCCACAGTCTCCTCTACAACAGGCAAGATGTCCTCTGGGAGAATATCCTCAATTCTCCTTTCAGCATGAAGTATAACTGGATCTGCTGCTGCTGGCCTTTCTTCTTCTTCCCTTGCTGCTGTTGCTGCCTCTGATTGATTTCTGGCCATAGATGGCCCTTCCTGCTCTGCTTCTCCAAGGACTGGAACAGAGCCTGATTCCAGTGGCAATTCGGGCATCACAGCATCTGCTTCCAACAGAGATTGAGCAACTGAAGGCTCACCAATGAGTGCTTCACCTTCTGCAACTGAGGCCTTGGACCAGACCCCATTGACTATTGAAAAACCACTCTTCTTTAGATTTCTGGACCTGATAGCTTGGCCCATCTTCTCTACAACTGCCCCTGAGACATCTACACCGAAGTGTCTGAAGATCCTGGTAAGTAAATGGCATAGGGCAGGGACACATTCAACTTGCTTTTAGTGTCCCAAATCTGTTCCTGGCAAATTTCATTCTCTCTATCATCACTGCGGCCATATTGATTTCCTTATTTTTAATGGCCCAGACATTAGGTCGGAGTCAGCCTTAGTGCAAGAGGAGAAGGTTGCACTACGGGGAACCAAAATCTGACAAACAATGAAGTGAAGGAGGCGATTGAAGGCACTTAATTGATTGATATCTAGCTTGCCATCCCTCATCCTGAACCCCGGCCCAATAATCCCCAAACCCTTTTCTTGGGTTTCCACAGAATGAATCCCACTGAAACCGGATGTGCTTACTCCAAATAGCATCCTAAGCAGTTCCTGGTCGATTCTGATTAGGGCGCCCTTGACCGAAGAAACGAGGGCCCCATCTTCTTCTGTTCTTAAGCACACAAAGAACGCCTTTACCAAGTCCGGATAACTTACCTCTGAGCAAGTGGTAAGCCCTTTCCATTTCATCTGATTGATCTTCTCAACGATGCTGCTCATTCCATTCTTCTGCAGATCTTCAATATCTACTTCCTTGTGACCACAGAGCTTCGTCTTCACAAAGGTGAAACGCTCCTCCTGTGCTGGGGTGAGGTATTCGGCGCTGTAGCCACCCACACTGCCGGCAATAGCTGGTGCGGCCATGGATTCAGGTGGGAGAAGGTTGGAAAGGTTGAAGAGAAGGGTGACGAGAAGAAACCCTCAAACGATTTCGCGGAAGGAGATGGAAGCTTCAAATTTGCAGAGGATAGAGGCAAGAGTCGCTAGGGCATCGGCTCATGCGTCGGGACGAAAGAGGGAAAAAGGTGAACGAGGAAGGGGAATCGTTAACGCATCGATTTAAAGAAAATAAAAGCTCCAAAAGGTGAGGCGTCAGAAAACGACAAACGAGGTTGACCGCCTCGAAAGACTATGACTTAAGGACGGAAACGCTTAAACTGAGAATTTTGAATTGATTTTGCCTTAAAAGGAGAGAGAGAAAACCTACTTAAATTCTGAGAATTTTATATACCAGCTTTAAATGAAGATCTTTTCACAAAATACACATGCCTAACTCCCTTCTAAGAGATGTAAATCTCTCTTCAGGTAAGGCCTTTGTGAAAATATCTGCTAACTGATTGTTTGTATCAATAAACGATATTTCAATATTGCCATTAGCTACATGATCACGAATAAAATGGTATCTGACCTCAATGTGTTTGGTCCTGGAGTGCTGAATTGGATTTTTGGTGAGGTTGATAGCACTGGTGTTGTCACATAGCAGTGGAATTGTCTTGATTTTGAGTCCAAAATCCTCAAGCTGTTGCTTTATCCATAAGAGTTGTGTACAGCAACTTCCAGCAGCTACGTACTCGGCTTCAGCTGTAGATAGTGCTACTGAATTTTGTTTCCTTGAGGACCATGAGATTAAACACCCTGCAAGAAATTGACAGCATCCACTGGTGCTTTTTCTATCTACCTTGCATCCAGCATAGTCAGCATCAGAATATCCTACTAATTTTACATCACAGGAGTTTGGATACCATAGTCCTAGATCATGAGTCCTGGCTAAGTATCTGAAAATTCTTTTAACAGAAATTAAATGTGACTCTCTAGGGTCGGCTTGATATCTAGCACACATGCATACACTAAATAATATATCAGGTCTACTTGCGGTTAGATAAAGTAATGAACCTATCATACCTCTGTAGATCTTTTGATCTACCTTCTTACCATCCTTGTCACTGTCCATCCTAGTTGATGTACCCATTGGTGTTGACAGTGGCTTGGTGTTTTCAAATCCAAATTTCTTTAGCAGTTCTCTGGTGTACTTTGCTTGACAGATGTGAGTTCCTTCCTTTCCTTGTTTGATTTGAAGTCCAAGGAAGTAGTTAAGCTCTCCCATCATACTCATCTCAAATTCTCCCTGCATTAGCTTTTCAAAATACTTGCACAAGGATTCATCAGTAGATCCAAAAATGATGTCATCCACATAAATTTGAACCAACAGTATATTTTTGACTTTTGTTTTTATAAAAAGAGTGCTATCTACTTGACCTCTACTGAAACCATGTTTTAGGAGAAAAGAACTAAGTCTTTCATACCAGGCTCTAGGTGCTTGTTTTAAACCATATAAAGCTTATGCAATTTAAAAACATGATTCGGAAAGTCTGTATCATCAAAACCCGGCGGTTGTTCCACATAAACTTCTTCTTTTATAAAACCATTTAGAAAGGCAGATTTAACATCCATTTGAAATAACTTTAGATCTAATGCAGAAGCATAAGCAAGTAAAATTCTAATAGCCTCAAGTCTAGCCACTGGTGCATAGGTTTCATCAAAATCTATGCCTTCCTCTTGACAATAGCCTTGAGCCACCAGTCTGGCCTTGTTTCTTAGAATTACACCAGATTCATCCAATTTGTTTCTGAACACCCATTTGTGCCGATCACAGGATGGTCTGATGGTCTAGGAACAAGTGACCATACTTGGTTTCTCTTGAATTGATTTAATTCATCTTGCATTGCTATTATCCAAGATTCATCAGTTAAGGCTTCATTGACTGTCTTAGGCTCTATTTGAGATACAAAAGCAAGGTAATCACAAGGAATCAAGTTACCTCTTGTTCTTACCCCTACGGATGGATCACCAATGATGTTTTCAGGTGGGTGATCTTTCTTGTATCTCCATTCCTTTGGAAGAGTCTCATGAGAAATTTCTTCTTGTTGCAATTCTTCCAGAGGCGGATCATCCTTGTCTTCAAGTGATGTGTCATTCAGTTTCTTGGACAGTTCATCTGCATCATCATTATCACTTTCTACTTCCTTCCTCAAGGAAGGGTTAGTTTCATCAAAAATAATGTGTACAGACTGTTCAATCAATAAGGTACGTTTATTAAACACTCTATAGCCTTTGGGTTTAGAAGTGTACCCCATGAAGATGCCTTCATCTGATTTGGCATCCAACTTACCAATATCCCTTTTTCCGTTGTTGTGTATAAAGCAAGGACATCCAAAGGTTCTGAAATGGCTGATCTTTGGCTTCTTCCCTTTAAACAGCTCATATGCAGTCTTCTTCAGGATTGGCCTGATCATGACTCTGTTGACAATGTAGCTGGCTGTGTTGACTGCTTCTGCCCAGAAATATCTTGGTAACTCATATTCACAAAGCATGGTTCTTGCCATATCCAAGAGAGTTCGGTTCTTCCGTTCAGCTATACCATTTTGCTGTGGTGTCCTTGGTGCTGAGAAATTGTGCTGAATTCCTTGATCATCACAGAATCTAGCAAACTTTTCATTTTGGAACTCACCACCATGATCAGATCGAATGGATACTATACTGAACTTCTGATCTTTCTGGACTTTCCTGCTGAAACTAACAAAATTATCAAAAGTATCATTTTTATGTTCTAAGAATGATACCCATGTGAATCTTGAGTAGTCATCTACTATAACAAATCCGAAATTCTTTCCTCCAAGACTGGTAGTTCTCATTGGCCCAAATAGATCCATATGTAGGAGCTCTAAGGGTTTTGAGGTGGTCACCACCGTCTTTGACTTGAAGGAACTCTTAGTGTGCTTTCCCTTAGCACAAGGTCTGCAACACTTTCTAATTTACCATTTATTTTTGGTAGACCTTCCACAAGATTCCTCTTTCTGAGCTTGCTCAAGCCATCCAAGCTGCAGTGGCCTAGCCTTCTGTGCCACAGATCAGTTGATTTGTCTTTGCTGGCTACCAGACATACATTTTGCTCTTTGAGTTCTTCAAGGTAGAGCACGTACAGATTCTTCTCTCTATTTGCTTCAAAGATGACTGCTCCATCCTTTAGTATGCTGCATTTTGACTCTTGAAATTTGATTTGATGTCCTCTATCACACAGCTGACTTATACTGATGAGGTTGTGCTTCAGTCCTTTGACTAACAGCACATCTTCTATGACTGTTTTTCCTTTGCTGTTTACTGATCCACTGCCTACTACAGTTCCTTTTCCATTATCTCCATAAGTGACTGTTCCTTCTTCATCTTGGAGATGGGAGAAAAGCTTCAGGTTTCCTGTCATGTGCCTTGAGCACCCACTATCCAAATACCATTTGGATGCTCGAAGGTTAACCTGAAATAACGACATCAAGATTTAGGTACCCAAGTTCTTTTGGGTCCTGATGGGTCAGTATCATTATTTTTACTTTTTATTATCCACTTCTTATGTCTTGTTGGACAGGTGGATTTTAATGTCCTAGCTTATTACAGTGACTGCAACATGATGTTATTGTTACTCTTTCTATGTACTTAAAATTCGCTTTATATGCCACATCTTGTTCTGGAGTGAATTTAGGAGTTGGATATTTTTCAGGATAGACTATTTCTTCTTCATTTACTGGAGGTATGTATCCTATACCTCGTTTGTTCTTACCAGATCTTCTAGCACCCTTTAGTAATAAGGAGTTCTTTCCATTTGTAAACTTTTCTAAGGTGCTTGCAAGTGTATTGTTTTCTTCATTCAATTCTTTTACCGTTTTTCTTAAATCATCTGAGCTTTCCTGTTTTTCTAGTTTAATGATTTGATTGTTCTTGTCTTTTAAGTTTTCACATAATAGTTCATTTCTTCTCTTAAGCTCCATTATTGTTTTTCTAATTCTTCATTTTCAGATTTTAAATCTGAGTTGGTATTTTCGAGACAGGTGATATTTTTCTTGCTAAACTTAAGTAGTTTAGACACTTCTTTATACTTATCGTAAAGTTCATTAAAGGCACTTTCCAAATTATCGGAATCTGAATCATTACAGGAATCAAAAGAGGAATCAGAAGTTACCTTATCCCCGTATTTGCCATAAGAGCTAGGTTGGCTTCTTCTTCTTCACTGCTGGAGCTTGACTCACTGTCTGAGTCGCTGCTGTTTTCCCATGCAGCTGCCATGGCTTTCTTTTTGTATCTTCTGAACTTCTTGGAGCTGTCCTTCTTCTTGTGATCATTTTTCTTTAGCATTGGACAGTCTGCCTTGATATGTCCAGGCTTCTTGCATTCATAGCAAAGTGGCTCATTCCTCTTCTGATCTTTTCCGTCTGGTCTCTTGAGATCTTTGTTTTTCTTGAAGTACCTCCTACCAGACTGGAACTTCTTCTTCTTGGCCAAGATTCTCTGCAATCTTCTTGACAGCATGGCTTCTTCATCATCACTATCTTTGCTATCTTCACTGTTATCCAAGGATTCTTCAGATGAGTCCCCATTAGCATTAAGCGCATTGGACTGCTTCTTTCTACTGGAGGATTCTCCTAATCTTTCCATGTTTATTTCATGGGCCATGAGAGACCCGATGAGTTTTTCTACTGACATTCTCTTAAGGTCATTAGCTTCTTCGATAGCTGTGACCTTTGCGTCCATGAAGATGGCAAGGATCTAAGAATCTTCCTTACCATATCTGCAATCTCATATGACTTTCCTAGACCGGCTAGACCATTAGTGATGTCAGTAAATCGACTAAACATTGGGTAATAGACTCACCTGATTGCATTTGAAATCTTTCATACTGAGTGACAAGAATGTCGATTCTTGTCTCCTTTACTTTGTCTGTACCTTCATACGTAATCCTTAGCTTTTCCCACATTTCCATGGAGGATTTGCATGCTGAGACTCTGTTGAACTCCTTCTTGCTTAGAGCACAACATAGAATGCTCTTGGCTTTACAGTTCAAGGAGATTTTCTTTCTATCTTCATCTGTCCATTGTGCTTTCTCATTTGTGACGACCAGATCACCTTCTTCCACTATCGACCAGATTTGATAGTCGTGGCCTTGTAGAAAGTATTCCATCCTGGTCTTCCAATACGTATAATCTTCACCGTCAAACAAAGGAGGTCTGTTGACAGACTGACCTTCGAAGTGACCTTGGGCTGCCATGGATCTTTACCCTTCAGATCGTTGGATCTTATTCTTTGTCGAAGAGACTTGCTCTGATACCACTTGTTGCCCAGTTGGCTAACCCAGAGGGGGGGTGAATGGGTCTTTAAAATAAATTTATCAGATAAAAACCTGAACTCAAACAAACATAAAGAGTTCTTGAAAGAGATTATAATGGTTAGTAAAAACAACAATCACACAATGAAGACAATCACACAACACACAGATTTATCCTGGTTCAGATCTCCTCTCCTTAGGAGTCCTACGTCCAGTCCCTGAGCAACCCTCAGGATTTCACTAACTAGGGTACAGTCCCCCTATGGACAAAAACAACCACCCAGCTCAGCTGGTCTTCCTTCACTCCTGAAGGGAACACAACACCCTGGTACCACCAGGTCTTCCTTCACTCCCGAAGGGAAAAACACCACCCTGGAAACCACCAGGTCTTCCTTCACACACGAAGGGAAAAAACACAAGAAAGTCTTGAAAGGAATGACTAGCCCCTAGATCAAGCTTTTACAAAACTCAATCTGAAGCTACAAGCACTGAGAGACGAAGATCTACACAGAGTGCTCTCTCTCAGAACTAATCTAGCTCTTCCTTAATTTTTCTTCTCACAGCACAAGGAGCTAAGAGCCAAGATGAAAGGAATGAATTTCTGGCTCTAGAGATCTTCTAAAGACTTAAAGCTGCAGAGTTCTGGCTCTCTTGAATATCAATAATGCTTCCTTCTTAGATGGATCGTCTGTCTTCAGAACTTCGTCTTGTATTTGTATCTCCAATTTGAATGAGGACGAAGAGATGACCGTTCTCACAGCTTTGGTGTACGTTAGACTGAAGGATCTGTGGAAACTTCCTGTCGACAGTCTTTTGTTCTTTGGAGCACGCAAAGTGATGAGATCTTCTTAGTTGGCTTGTAGTTCTTTCTGTGTCAGATGTTGTAGGATAGTATCCCTCAGGTTCTGCAAGGTTGAGCTTTAATGGTAGACAGCTATACTATCTCCAGATGTCAATCAACGTTAGAGCAGATAGACACAAATATGGTAGTGACAGTTTATCGTTCTAGAAGATGCATGCAGAGGATACACGAGAATGGAAGATATGTTCTGTATCCGTGCAGAGATACGTTCAGTCTTTATTAAATGCAAGGCAGTCAAACAGACGTGATGCGACTTTGACTATTCAACGTATCTTAAATCAAGGAAAACAATTAATTAATGGAAACATGACTTATGCAATCGTTATGAAAGTCTGATAGAATCGTTATGATCAAGTTGCTGTAGACTCAGAAGAAGTCGTTATGATAACTTATGAAATCGTTACCACAACCAAGTCGTTCTATAACAGATGATATAAGAAATCGTTATGAAACATGGCAAGTCGTTCTGATTCTGAAGAAATCGATATGAAACACTTATCAAATCGTTATGAGATGCAAGTCGATGTGTTTCTGAAGAAATCGTTTTGAAACACTTAAGAAGTCGTTATGAGATGCAAGTCGATGTGTTTCTGAAGAAATCGTTGTGAAACACTTAAGAAGTCGTTATGAGATGCAAGTCGTTATAACTTTCTAAAGAAATCGTTACGATGACTTACAGAATCGTTATGACGGGCAAGTCGTTATAACTTTCTAAAGAAATCGTTACGATGACTTACAGAATCGTTATGACGAGCAAGTCGTTATAACTTTCTAAAGAAATCGTTACGATGACTTACAGAATCGTTATGACGAGCAAGTCGTTATAACTTTCTAAAGAAATCGTTACGATGACTTACAGAATCGTTATGACGAGCAAGTCGTTATAACTTTCTAAGAAATCGTTACGATACTTACAGAATCGTTATGACGAGTAAGTCGTTATAACTTTCTAAGAATCGTTATGACAGCAAGTCGTTATAACTTTTCTAAGAATCGTTACGATGACTTACAAATCGTTATAATGAGCAAGTCGTTATAACTTCTGAAGAAGTCGTTACGATAACTTACAGAGTCGTTATAACATCGACTTGTTTGATACAGCAAGGTTATTCAATCTTTCAAGTAAATCGTTACAGCTTGTGAGGAAATCGTTACAGTTAATGAAGGAATCGTTATAGCTCTTCTGAAAACAATGTATGTAAGTACTTACCACAAATGCTTGACTTTCTTTGGGTATTCCTGTGCTTAAGGCTAAATAAAACATAGTTAGAAAAACTTTTGACAGTGTTTTGATTATCACCAAAATAAGCATGTAATTAATTTAAAAGTACATGGGGATGGACTGTTCATCAATTTTATCCTGGTTCGGCCCTTCCCACATGGAAGTCCTACATCCAGTCCTCACGTCAACCACTTGAGATTTCCACTAACTGCCCACAAATTGCCTTCTCTCACCCTTGAGAGATTACAAACCCACTTGCTTCCAAGCAAGTCTTCCCTAAATAGGGTACAAAGACTGCCTTTCACAAGGCCTTCCCTTCTAGGAGGGATAAATTAGAAGCTAGCTTCTGTAGAAAAAATACGAAGAGTATGGAGATAAACACTTGTGTGTTTTGCCTCAAGTCTGAGCACAAACACCCTGACTTCAGAAGATAAAAAGATCAGAAGATGAAAACTGAGTCCTATCTGAAGCAATAAGGGTGGACTTGAAGAATAATGATAATTATAGTTGCCACCCAACAGAGTTCTCAAAAGAGAATTCTGACAGAAAGAAGCTCTCAGATTGGCTAGCAGGAAAGCTTGAGAAAGAGCTTGAATGATTTGAATGATGCTTTTCTCAGAGATGTAGGCTTGTATTCGATTCTTCATGCATGCACACCTTTTCCTTTCCTCTTGAGCTCCTTTTATAGACTTCAAAATCTAGCCGTTTGAGAAGATAGTCGTTGGAGCTGGTGACCATTTGCAATTTGGCCGTTCGAAGAGAATTTCTAGGATCCTTTGGATCTTGAAGAATTTGTCCAGTAGGCCATCAAAATTACATTTTCCCAAGGTCTTCAGTTTGTCCATAGTTAGAAGATAAGCTCTTGCAGAACACAGCTGAGAGAGAGACATGCTAAACACATGCTCATTAATGCCTGCTGTAAGGACAAGACAAAGGAGAAATGTATCTCCATACCCTTGTGGTAGGTGAGTCAGTGAGTACAACACAGGATATGGAACCTAGTATCCCACAAGCTTTTCAGTAAATAAAGCAGACAGACAAAAAAAAGTAAAGCATGGGTCTGTCAGTGTAGAGAGATGGTCAGATGCCATGCGTCTGAGATTTGTTGGGTTGAGTGTGAATTAATACATTTCCCTTATAATTTTGATGATGACAAGGTGGGATTTTATTGCATAATGATTGGAACATGTTCAATACATCACACAGTAATAACCAATGCTCAAAAGGCATGTTTTCCAAACACATTATATCACATATATTCATGATAATGCATTGAACTAATGATTTATGTGTTTATTTCTCAATGACATGTACTTCTTGCAATGGTAGTGTCGACACACCCACTGCTGGTGTCGACACTGGGCATCAATCCCTGAAGAAATTTCATGAGATAGGGTTCACTATGTCGACACAGTCCCAGGCAGTGTCGACACTAGTCCCAGTCTCCAGAAGTCCTTTTGCCAGACTGGGACAGTGTGAGCGACACAGCCAATGAGTGTGTCGACACTAGAGCCATCTCCCAAAAGACCTGTTTTGTGGGATTGGGACAGTGTGTCGACACACCCAATGACTGTGTCAACACACTCGGCTGATTTTTCATCTTAAGTTACATCTGGACACGTGGCCTTCTAGGGATCACTTGGATTGGCCGGGTCATGTGCCCACGTACCCAAGGGTACTTTTGGCCATGTTAGGGTATAAATACCTATCTAATCGGCCCAATAAGAAGAACACCGTTAGAGCCTTCTAGAAATTGTCTTTGGCGCAAGAAGAGGTCTCCTCCTCGTTCCTGCCTTCCATGTGCTGCTACAAGCCAATTCTTATCCTTGCAAGCAAAAGAAGTGAAGATTGATCCATAAAGTTGTAGTGAGATCACTTCCAAGGGAGAGATCAAGGAGAGCAATCAATTGAGAAGACTTCAAGAAGATCCAGACGCACAAGTTGCAGAGCATCGCCCAGGGACTTCAAGGATTCCGGATCTTATCAATTCAGTCTTCTACAAGGGAGTTCTTCTGAAGAACAAGGACTCTACATTCAATTCCTCAATTTTTCTTAGTTCTTCTGAGTCATTCTGAGATTGTGCATAAAAGGTGCACCAGTCTCTTTGAATGAACTCTTCATAGATTAGATCATTGCTAGAGGATCTGGATCTTGTGTTTTTGATCTAGCAAGTGGTTGTGAGCTTTTGTGCTCAGTTGTATTGAGTTGTCGCACTCAGGTTGTGGTGAGCAGTTGTGCTCAGGTTTCTAGAGTGGTTTGCTCTAGAGGTTATGTGTGAGTTGTTGAACTCAGTGTGTTGGAGTTGTCAAGCTCGAGTGTGTGGTGTACTCAAGTTGAGTAGTGGAGCCTCACTGTGTGAGGGGTGGATGTTGGAATCACATGTGTGATTTCCGAACCACCTAAAAATCTTCTGTGCAGTGGTTGGATCAGTGATTCCTTTCACTTTGCGCTAGATGCTGCATGGTTTCGCTTACACTTCTAATCAACTTGATCACACACTTTAATCACTTAATTCTCACAATCACTCATCAGATCTGTGAATTGCTTTAGTAAGTTGACTATAATTCAAATCATCTGTTGAAATGGCTAAGCTTCTGCAGTTTTGGCCTAGATCGATTCACCCCCCCTTCTAGATCTGGTCCATTCTATTTTCGATCCTACAATTGGTATCAGAGCGGGTCATATCTGATCTGATCTGAGTGTTTCTGTTTGCTCTGTGTGTTCACGTGCTTGTTTGTTAAGCGTTTCCTTCACTGCACCTCATTTTGATTCAATGGATTCTAGAGGTTTCATTGCTGAAGGCCATTTCATCATTAGGCCACCATTCTTCAATGGGACTACTTTCCTATTGGAAGAATAGAATGCAAGTCTTCCTTAGAGCCCAGCAACTAGAGATTTAGAGGATAGTTGATGGGTAGGTCCTTATGAGAACCAGGGAGAAAGAGGAAACCTAGACAAAGGAACAAATTAGAAGGGCCACCCTGAACTACAGTGCCATGAACAAGGTCAATGTGCAGTCCACCCAAAAGAGTACTCAAGAATCTCCTTGTGCAAATCTGCCAAGGAGATGTGGATAACCTTGAGTTACTCTATGAGGGGAACATCACAAGTAAAGAAACCAAAGCAAATATTCTTGTCTCTGAATATGAATTATTCATGATGGAATCTGATGAAACAATTTCTGAAATGTTGCTAGGTTAAGATAATTGTGAATGGACTGAAAGCTCTAGTAAGGACTATACTGATGCTGATTTGGTAAGAAAAATCTTGCGCTCTCTTTCTTCAATTTGGCACACTAAGGCCACAATTATTAAAGATTCTAAAGATTATCCAAAATCTTTTGGATGAACTCATAGGATCTTTGATGACTTATGAAATAAATTTGAAGAGAAATGAAGAGCACATAATCAAAACCAAACTAGTAGCACTTAAAGCTTCATCTAGTAACAAGGACAAAAATCAAGAGAAAACAAGTTCTGATGAGTCTGAGTCCAATGAGGATGAACATGCACTCATGACCAGGCAATTCATAAAATTCTTAAAATCTAGAATGGAAAATTCACTGGGAAAAAGAAATTCTCATCGGAAAAGAATACTTCTTTTCAAATGCCAATTCAAATAGAAATCAAAAAACTGATGAAGTTGTTATTTTTACAGGTGCAACAAAACCAGGACATGAAAGGAGAATGTCCTGAGAACAAGAGGAAAATTACAAGAAGATCAATAAATTCAGAAGCCTAAGCAATGGTTGCACTTGGTTAGATGAAGATCCAAGTGAAAAGAAGAAGAAAGGACCTCAAGCTCTGAAAGTGAGGAAATCTGCTTTATGACAAACAGTTCTGATGGAAAGGTAAGTACATCCTTTGAAGATTATACAATTGATGATTGGCAAGATGCTTATGTTGAATTAGTTGAAAACTATTCTGAAACAAGAAAAGAAAAAAAGCATCTAAAAGAAAATTGAAAACATCATGCATAACCAATCAATAAACAAACGAATCTTTGAATTGGAAAATGAGTGGCCGAGCTCAATGAAGAAAAAGAAAATCTTCTAAATGTAATTGATGAGCTCAAGCTTGCATCCCAAAAGGCCAACAATGACTTTAAGAAACTGTCTAAAAAACTGGAATTACAACAAAAAGAAAAACAACAAAGTGAATGAAATCAAACTTTAGAAAACCAGTGAAAGAAAAGAACATGTCATTGAAACCTTATAAAGGAAAAGATAATCTGGATGCCTGTTAGGAACAAGAATGAAATCTGTAACACATGGACTAGGATTTTCCACACAAAAATCCAAGGAAGATAAATCTGGTGAAATGAGGGAAAAAGCACCTTAATAAAATTGTCAAAAGTCCTAGTTCTGAGAAAACACAAAACAAGAAAGTGTCAAACAA
The DNA here is from genome assembly GCA_014218235.1 of Colocasia esculenta. Classification (NCBI taxonomy): domain Eukaryota; kingdom Viridiplantae; phylum Streptophyta; class Magnoliopsida; order Alismatales; family Araceae; genus Colocasia; species Colocasia esculenta. The sequence continues at coordinate 63,598,877 of CM024760.1, forward strand.
CACAACAAAACTTTGAAAAAACAGAACAAAGAGAAACCAAACAGGTCGACATACTCACCTGACAGGTCGACACCAGTCAACAAAAAGATAAAATTTCTATGACTGTGAGTCGACACCAGTCAAAGATAGGTCGACCTGCTTAACCTCAAAAACACCAACCAGTCAACCAAAAAATCAAATAAAGACTTGAAAATAAGAAAAATACAAAAGAAGACATTCATGACAAACTTGGACTTCCAAGACAGCATATCAAGCTGATTGGATTAATTCATGAAACAATGGTATCACAATCTTTTTGGTACCATCTCAATCTTTCATCCAAACTTTTTTGATGTACCAACAAAATCCTTGGTTTGGACCTCACAAATGAACAATTAATGTCAAATGCATAACTCCATCCTAATGAGAAAAAGACACTGGTATTTTTATTCCAAAAAGAAAGGATAAATTGAAAAAGACAAAAAACACCACTGAAACAACACAAAAGCAAAAAAACAATCAGATTGGATTAGAAAGGATTTGCTGTCAATGTTCAAACAATCTGATGGTCCCAACAATGTTTGGGTACCAAATCTTCTCTTCATGATGATTTTGCAGGAAGGTCGTGCACCCAACTCAAATGTGTGGTTTCTTGATAGTGGGTGTTCACGACACATGACAGGAGATAAAGCAAAATTTATTCTGATATAAAAAAGGAGGGAGGTTCTGTGACATGGAAGTAAAAATAAAGGAAAAATTATTGGACTGGGAAAGGTTGGTCAATCTTCCTCAAACTCATTGAAAATGTTTTTAGTTGATGGTCTGAATTATAATTTGTTGAGCATAGCCAACTATGTGACAAAGGTCACAAAGTTGTGTTTGAATCGATTTTACAGAATATTGACTTAAACTGATGAAATAAAATTCTTTGAAAAAAGAGAAAAACAATGTTTACATGATCAACCTTGATAAAAACTTTTCTGAAAACATTTGTCTTGTTGCAAATAAAAATGAATTGCATGGACTTTGCACAAAGACTGGTCATGCAAGTTTCAGAACAATAAATAAACTGTTAAGGCTAAACTTGGTCAAAGGTCTTCCTGAATCTTTTTCAATGTAGAGAATCAACTTTGTGGGATTCGTGCCCAAGGAAAACCAACCAGAAAATCTTTTAAAACCTTCAATGATGTACTCACATCTAAGCACTAGAATGCTTATATTGGACCTCTTTGGCCCAACAAGAATTCAAATCTTAGTGGCAAAAAGATATGGTTTTGTCATATTGATGATTTTACTAGATTACATGGGTTATCTTTATCCACAAAAGTGAGCTTGCCCTAAATAGAATTCTGTACCACTGCCTTAACAAGTTTCCTTATAAAATCAAAAATATTTGACTGCATGGGGGTGAATTTGAAAACAATCTTTCTCTGGTTATGTGCTGAACTTCACATTTCACAAGTTTTCTTCACCAAGAACTCCAGAACAAAATGGGTTGTGGAAAGAAAGATGAACACTTGTGGAAATGGAAGATCCCTGCTCTTGGAAAGCAAATGGACCAAATCCTTAGGACTGAAGAGTAAATACAGCAAATCATATTCTCAATAGAGCATTGGTCAGACCAAAAATCAGAAAAAACCCCTTATGAATTGTGAAAACAAAAAAGACCCTTGGTCTATTTCAAAGTCTTTGGGTGTAAATGTTTTGTGCATAACAACACTAAAGAAAACCTTGATAAATTCGATGCTAAAAGTCATGAAGCCATTTTTATTGGTACTCTGAAATTTCAAGAGCTTTTAGAGTCTACTCTCTCAAAAACAAAACTGTTTGAAGAATCTCCACATGTAGTTTGATGAAAATTCCTTTTCAACTCACTATTCTAAATCTTGCAGGGACTGTCCAGATATGAAGATGATGACTCATTGTTGATCTTCACCAACTGTGAGGAGAATGAAGATTGGTGAAATTTGAACAATCACTCACCTACTCCAGTGGATCAGGAATGTTGTTCCAAATTTAAATGCATTCAACAGTAATTCCTGAACACCGATTTGAGAGAACACCCAATAGAAAATGTGTTGGCAATGACATGATAGAGTTTAGAACTAGATCATCATTCTTGAATGCAATTCATGAAGAACCACTAGCACTAATTTCCCAAATTGAACCAAAGTCAATTGATGAAGCTTTAATGAATTCAGACTGGATAAATGCAATGCATGATGAACTTCATCATTTGAAAGAAATCAAGTGTGGGAATTAGTATCTAGACCTAGTGACCAATCTATCATTGGCACTAGATGGGTATTCAGAAATAAATTGAATGAAAATGGTCAACTCATAAGGAATAAAGCTAGACTAGTTGCCAAGGGGTACAACCAAGAATTTGGAATTGATTTTGAAGAGTCATATGCCCCTGTAGCTAGACTAGAAGCTGTAAGAATATTCCTTGCTTTTGCATCTTCATTGAAGTTTAAAGTTTATCAAATGGATGTCAAAAGTGTATTTTTAAATGGATACATAAAATAAAATGTTTTTTTTGAACAACCTCTAGGTTTTGAAAATGAAAAATATCCTAATCATGTTTTTAAGCTTCATAAGGCTCTCTATGGTCTTAAGCAAGCTCCAAGAGCTTGTATGACCGTTTGAGCTCTTTTCTGCTTGAAAAAGGATACTTTAGAGGTAATGTTGATCAAACTTTCTTCAAAAAAATTGTAAATAAACAAATAATTGCAGTCCAAATTTATGTTGATGACATAATTTTTGGATCCTCCAATAAGAGCCTATGCACTGAATTTGTAAATCAAATGAAAACTGAATTTGAAATGAGCTTGATGGAGACTTACAATTTTTCTTGGGATTCAGGTTAACCAAACCAGTGAGGGAATCTTCATAAGCCAAACCAAGTATGTCAAGGAACTTCTAAAAAGGTTTGACTTCCAGAACCTCAAGCACTCAAGCACACCTATTGCAATTAATGTGAAACTAGAAGAAGATTCACTTGGTAAGTCAGTAGACCCAAAGACATACAGAGGTATGATTGGTTCTCTACTCTATCTCACCACTTCTAGACCTGATATACAATTCAGTGTATGCTTGTGTGCTTGATTTCAAGCAAATCCTAAAGAAAGTCACATGTTAGCTGTTAAAAGAATTTTCAAATATCTTACTGGAATATGTGATCTTGGTATTTGGTATCCTGCTAGTTGTAAATTAGATTTGATTGCCTATTGTGATGCTGATTATGCTGGGTGTAAACTTGATAGAAAAAGCACATGTGGCTTGTGTTTGTCCTTAGTGGATGCCTAATCTCTTGGGCTTCCAAAAAGCAACACTCAGTTGCTCTATCAACTACGGAGGCTAAGTATGTTGCAGCTGGTCGATGTGGCACTCAAATTCTTGGGTGAAACATCAGCTTCATGATTATAACCAAGAGTTAGGTTGTGTTCCCATTCTTTGTGATAACACAAGTGACATAAATTTGTCTAAAAACCCAATTCAGCATTCTAGAACAAAACACATTGAAATTAGACATCATTTCTTGAGAGATGAGGTAGCAAAGAAATATTTTGAACTCCTCTTTATTGAAACTGAAAAACAAATTACTGACATCTTCACTAAACCTCTTCCTGATAGCAGATTTCCATCCTTGAGAGAGAGGTTGGTGTGTGCAAATGTCCATCTTCTTGATATCTCTCATTGGGTTGAGTGTTTAGGCATGTTCTGAGGGGGAGTCACTGTTTCATCATTCTTCTTTGCTTCCTTGATTCATGTTGTTCACATCTCTCACATATCAACTTCCATTTCTTTTTGTCAATAAATTCTTCAACTCACATTGTGTTGAAATTCTTAGTATATCAAATGGTGATTTGAAGAAGGACAAGTTCTGCTTGTCTGGACACTTTCACTATGCGAGAGTATGTGTCTCCGCCAAGTATCAAGAATTAAATATGCAATTGTTGAGGGGGAGTTTTTGTTCTTCAAAATGAAACATTTCAGTTTTCTCAATTCTTGCATATCTTTGTTCTTATGAAAATTTTTGGAATCATCATTTCAGGGGGAGCTAATGAGTTCATTACTCATTCTTTTACAAAATTCAAGATTCCTCTTGAGTTATATTAACTTCCACTCATGATGTGCTCATTAAGTTTGGCTAGAACCTCAAAATGACTTTTTGATTGATCTACTACATTATTGTAGTCAACTCTCAACTATACTCTTCAACTCTACAGAAATTTAAATTTCTTTCAAAGACTGAAGGATAATGTGTGCTTTGACTTTAAACACCTCTTTTGCAACTGATGTGAGATATAAATGATCTCAATTTTATAAAATTCTCCTTACATCTATTTCTCAACAGAGCAATGGCACAAATGTTGAGAAACTACAAACCTTCACAATGAATGAAGTGCCATGTATGTCATGAGGTATTTATTGCTATCTTTGTTCAAGGGGTTCAACAAATCATTAATAAAAACAAAATATGCTCTATACATTTTGATGATGACTGAGTAACTGGAAATATTGGCGTCTGATAAACGTATATTTTCATGTCAAAAGGTTGTCATTTGCCCCTTGAAACTAGATAATGAGCAAATCTTTAGTAACCAGGGACTATGGTGTGTAAAAAGCATTAGTTCTTGAGTGAACAAGATTTACTACATTTGATAGTTTGATAAAAAAATGTGTGTCCAAGGAGAATTGCTTAGAATAAACATTTTTTTGTCCTCCATCAGTTTGCTTAAAGTTGTTTAACTTCATCACAATTGATTTCAATCTAAAAGACATTTTTATTTCTTTGGATTTGGAGAATATGGTAGTTTGTCATTGGCTGTTGGATGTCCGATATCACTCAAACTATCATTTTAATGTCTCAAGTCACTTAATGAATATATCCTGTAGGTTGTTGTGTAACACTGGAGTTATTGTTGGATTTTTGTAGAAAGATGACAAATGATTTCTTTGGCCACTTAAAAATCCTTGTCCAGTTGATTCCATCCATATTTCATCATTTTAAAGATTTCCCATAATTTACAAATTTTCCTCATGCTCTTATCTTCAATATTTCTTTAGGCCAGGTCGACACAGTCTTCCTTATGTGTCGACATAGTCATAGCCTAGGTCGACACACCCATCTCATGTGGCGACACATAGGCTGTTCCAGGCGGTTCAAGTCTTGGGCGGGTTATTTTACCCTAAAACACCTTTTATTTCCCAGGTCGACCCGTAGCCGCCACGAACCGTTGCAAACGACAAGAGATTTCATCTTTCTTCCCTCTTCCCACCAATTTCTGTCTCCATCTTCTTCACACCATCTCCGAAATCTCATGTTCTTCCTTCTTCTCCTGCATCTATGCCTCGCAAGCAAATGCCTCGCCGTGGTGATTGTTCTAGGGTGATTGCTAGGCCCATTGCAGTTTAAGAACCACCAACTGAGAGGAGAAGCAAGCGTAGGCATGACCTTGTAGAGCAGCCAGGTGCTTCATCTGCATCTCCTACACCATCCAAGAGAGGTAGGGTACCCTCTTCCAATCAAGGTCCTTCCCAGAGGACATCTGCACACCCTAGGAGGAAGATATTGGCCTCCTCTCCTGAAGTCTCTGTGGAATCTTCCTCAAATCATCTGGTTCATCTCATCCCTCTGAGGCAACCCCTTCTAACTGGCTAGTGAAGGGAAATCCATCCTGAAACCTAGAGCTGTTGACCTTGAAGACAATGACCTTGCAACTACCTTCCCAGAAGTGGGTCAGTTCTTCAATTTTCAATCTTGGTTGCCCTTCATATCTGAGTTTAGAACCATATATCCAAGGTTAGTACAAGAGTTCTATCTGAATTTATAGTGCACACCTGAAGGCTACCAATCAGATGTCAAGGGTGTTCTAATTGACTTGTCCATTGAATTGGCTGATACATTGTTCAAGGCTCCAGATGCGGGTGAGGATTATCATGATTTTGAATTTGACTTGCATGAAGCCTACTCACTGCTTACTGGACTCCCTGCTGATGAGTCAGATTCAAAGCAAACATATGTCACTAGGTTTAACACAAACACATTCCCACCTGTTTTGAGATTGATCCATCACATTCTCACCACCATAATCACACCTCAAGGTGGTGGAAGAGATAGGCTCACTGACATTCAGAGATTTATTCTCTACTGCATGAGAAAGAGATAAAGATCAATTTGCATGTCATCATGTATCAAATTATGTCAGAAACCACAAGGAAGGATCTACACAATCTCTACCTTATGCTGCTCATCTTACATCAGTTTTTGAACACTTTGGAGTGTCTTTTGAAAATGAGCAAGCCCAATCAGTCCCAAAGTCCAATATTTATTGTTTGAAGCATTTACAAAAGTTCATGGGCTTTAGAATTGAAGGGGATCAAGTGAGAAGAGGTCCGGTTGTTGTTGAGGCCCCTATTGCCCCTGAGGTTGCAGAACCTCATCCTGAAGTTGCTCAATCTCCTCAACATGATCAAGAGGAACAACCTCCCAATGAGATTGGAGCACCCATCTCTCAGGATGTCCCTCACACACCTCCATTTCATGCCCCTTCACCACTTATCCCTGAAGTGGCAATTCCAACTTTCGTTCCCCAATCCCAAGCCTCTACTTCCACTGGTGGACCATATGTTCCACCAGAGCTATACTCCTTCTTGAATGAAAAATTTGATACCATCTCCTCTTCCATCCTAAAGATGTCAGAGAGTTTTGAGCTCAGAATTCAAAGGTTGGAGAACTCTGTGAATGCTCAGTTTATCAAGCAGAAGGAAGTAGTTGATCATGCCACCCAAAGGTTTAACAGGCTAATTGGTACTTTGGGTGATGCATCCCTTCAGTTAAAGGAACATCAGGAAACGCTGGAAAAGGTCCTTGAAGGGATATTAGTAAATTCTCAGAAGAATTTGTTTAACAGTCAGGAAGCAGTGACTCAGATATCCAAGACTAGACTTTCATTTGCACACATAGTTGATGATATGGAAGGCATGAAAAATTTATCAGCTCACATAGATCATGAGATGTCTACCCTAAAGAGTGAATTCCGAAGCCTCAACTTGCATGGAGCATTTCCAAGTTCCTCTTCAGGCTCTCAGTCAGTTTCAGCTGATTTATCTGCTTTTCAGTCCAACATGTATGACAACAGTCAAAGGTTGGAAGAATTGTTGCACATAGACTTTCTACAATGCAAACTCAGTTGAGATTCAACCTTACTGCAATGGAGTCAAGATTGGAGACCATAGAGTCTCTCCTTCTTCCTATTCCTCCTCCACCTCCATCCTCTTGATGGCTCTTATCTTTTGATGATGTCTGTAAGACCCTCGAATTTCCGTCGTATTTTTCGTATTTATGTGTGTATATTGTGTTGAGTATGTATGTACGTATTTACGTGGATATTAAAATAGTATAAATATGTGTACATGTGTTTATATTAAACATAAATAATGTATGTATTGCATGATGATAGTGTGAATATAATACCATGTACTTATTGAATGTATAGAAGCTTGGTATGCATGGTTTTCTGCATAAATTAGGGTTCTGGCCGAAGGCTCTTTTGGCGTCAATCCCCAGGCCGTTGAGGTGTGTTAGCGTGCAGCCCTGGACGCCAACCCTAATTCCGGCGTCCAGCGATCTGGACGCCAACTTCTCTGGCCTGCATGCGCAGCAGAGCTGCTGTCTTCTGAAACAAGGCATGGCAACCATTGGGGGGATGTCCCCCAACGGCTCTAAGGCTGTCTAATCGGCACGGTGAGTGGGTGAGGGCCTCTCCTACATGCTGAACCCAAAATGGCCTCTCCCCACTTCTCATTTCACCCTTGCAAGAGGAGAGAAGAGGAGAGAAAAACCCTAGAGCTTTCTGTGAGAAAAACCCCTTTTTGAACCCCCAAATCTGACCCCTTGGAGGTTCATTTGAAGATCTTCTGCATCAAGGAGGAAGCTGGAGCATAGGGGAAGGCCTCCCCATCATCCCCTCGGCGAGGAGATCAACCAGGAACCGGAGGAAGGCGATCTAGAGGAAGGTTCTGCAACTTCTTGGGACTGCCCAAGGAGGTCTTCACCAAGCCTCTAAATCCCTTAGAAGAAATTTTGAAAGGCAAGTGACCTATCTATGGTGTCCCCGTATGAGTCTAGGAGGTTTTTATGATTTTTGTGAAATTTTCCTCGAGTCCTAGACCCTCCATTTCACCCGAATTTCAGAGCTCGGGTCTGTGTTTCTGCACAGACCTGAGTAAATGGCAAGGTCCCTGGACGCCCAGTTCTTCCTTGGCGTCCATCGACCATGCCGCTGACTCTGAGTCAGCGGCCAGAGACCGCCGTCTAGTTCGTCAGGACAGAACAGTGAGCTGTTCTGTCCCTCTTATACGTTAATTTCGTTATGATTTCCATGATGAGGATATATGGTATTCATATAAGCTATGTATATTGTGCATTGTGGTTGTGAATGAATGTGGTGTGATGGTGAATGTGGAAAAAAATGGTGTCTTTAATCTTGTGAGCATGACTTGTAGATAATTTTGCAAACCCATGTTCCATGACTACAGTGAGTTGAATGCCTTGATTTCGGTCTAATCATGAAGATTGTGGGTCAGCATGTGTGTTTGCAAATTTAGGAAACTTATCCATGATTGTGCAATTTGTTAATAGTTTCGGTTCGATAGAATAGAAGTATGTAAAAATGATTCGTAGTGTTAAATCCATAGATGTATGAATTAGGGGAATGTTGTACTCTAATTTCATGCAAATGTTGGTAGCTTATGGCTAAACAGCAAGTGGTAAATTGCATGATGTGTAAATTCCATGTTAACGTAAATTGTGAATAATGTGCTAATTAGGTGTTTGATTTTCTGAAAATCCTATTTAGCTCAGAAAAATCTAAAAATTGAGGGTATGATTTTGAACCCAAAAACAGCATGTGGTTAAAATTTCAGGTTAATTGGAACAGTGAATAAAAAGTTATATGTTTTCATGTGAATTGTGAATAATTCGTACATATGATCGTAATGTGATTTTATTTCGTGTTAAACCAGCATGATTAGTGTGTCTACTGTGTGTTAACCCTTGAAACTCTGTAGTACCATGTTAGTAAAAACAGAGGTGTTCATGTGAGTGAGAAAGTGAATGAAATGAAGAGTGTCAAGTGTAAAACCATGTGTAAAACGGTAAATGTGTAAAGTGTAAACTGTGCCAATGTGATACTGCTTCCGAGAAGGCAGTGGAGCCGTATCAGGGAAAAGTCCCCCTGAGAAAGTTCATTGTGTTAAGTGACCCTAAGGGCATTAGGGGGAAATCCTGGAGGTGGACAAGTACCACTGGTTAGGGTGGAGACTTGTTCTCCGGTCTGCGCAGTCCAAGAGTCGCCATTGTATTGCCTAGATGGCGTCTATGTGTTATGTGATGTGAATGTGTCCTTCTTTGGTGGTTTGGACTATGTGTCACGGCACTAAAATAAGTGTAAAGTGTAATGTGTAAAGTGTATGTGACCATGTGTAATGTGTAAGTGATATGTGAATGTGTATGTGTAAAGTGTAAATATGTGAAAAGAGGAACCTAGTGTAAAGAAAAATGTGAAATCTTAGATATGTAAATGTGTTATACAAACCATGTGAAACTAAAGCTGAAACCAAGTGAATTCAGAAAATGCATGTCATTATTCTCATGTTTATGTGTGCAAAAGTGTTTAGAATCCATGTTAGGGACAACAAATGAGTATGTGAGTAAAATGGCGTGATGGATTGTTCATGTGTTATGTTTAAGCAACGTTGTAGCTTTCATGTGTAGGTTTATAGTCATTGAACCATGTGAAACCAGCAACCTAAAGTATGATAAAAAGTTATGTATGTACTTAAGAACATGTGGAATCCATGCTAATTATGTTCCCCGTTCATGTATGTAAATTGTTCATGTCAATAGCTCGCACGTTTTGATTAAAGTCCCATGAGTGAATTGAATAGAGACCATGTGATAGGTGAATGTTATTTTTGAAATCTGAAAGCATGCGTTATGTATAAAATTGTAGAACCTTCATGATAGGTTGAAAACTTAATGGATTAGCATGCTATGTGTTGTAAAGTGTAATGTGCTTGTAGAAACCACTAGGACTTGTACGTGTATATCATGCATAGTGTTACTTGCTGAGTCCCTGGACTCACTCCTTGCTTCGGCGTACAGGTATAGTTGGTGACACAGTACCCTCGGAGGAGGCAGCGGAGACGGACTCCGAGCGTGGAGACTAGCCAGTTTTTGAGATCTTGTGATTGTGTACTTCTTAGTATGTACTTGGACATTGTATTAGAATTATCATTTAAAAGAATGTAATATGTGGACATTTGTATTCTATTTCAGCAAATTAAATCATGTGAATTTTAGTTCCTTTTTGCAAATTGTAAACTGCATGTATGTTAATGTGGATGATGAATGAATGGAGATAGTTCTCTTTTACTTCCGCTACTCTGTTATTTATATTCGCGTGTATCTCAGCTGTTTGTATCGTTGGGTAAATGTCCCACTGTGAGGACTCTCGCTATACCGACGTGGGTTGGTATAACCGTACCGGTGTAACGAGGGCCGTCACAATGTCAAAGGGGGAGAAGGAATATCTTTGTTGAATGAGAAGGAATACCTTTTATGAATGTCAATGAATGATTGTCTATGAATGGATGAATGTTTGTAACATCAAACTTTGTATGGTTTTTGGCCATTTATGAAAAGTCATGGTTATTAGTAACATTATGTCCCTTGAGTGTGAAAATTGTCAAATGTAGCTAAATTGTGCTCAATGGCGTTTGATGAATGTGAATGAAAATGTTGAAACATGTGTTCATTGTCATTCAGTGTGTATGTGATTGAATGTTGTGTGAATGAATGGCTTAAAATCACATTTCTTTGAAATTCAATCTTTCATGTTGACTTAATGTTGCCATCATCAAAAAGGGGGAGATTATTAGGTTAAGTGTGAAATTAATATATTTCCCTTATAATTTGATGATGACAAGTTGGGATTTTATTGCATAATGATTGGAACATGTTAAATACATTCACACATGTAATAACAATGCTCAAAAGGCATGTTCCAAACACATATATCAAATAGATTCATGATAATGCATGGACTAATGGTTATGTGTTTATTTCTCAGGGACATGTACTTCTTGCAAAGGTAGTGTCGACACACCACTGCGGCTTGTCGACACTGGGCATCAATCCCTGAAGAAATTCATGAAAGATAGGGTTACTGTGTCAACACAGTCCCAGGCAGTGTCGACACTAGACCCAATCTCCAGAAGTCCCTTTTGCCAGATGGGATAGTGTGTCGACACACAGTGAGTGTGTCGACACAAGAGCCATCTCCCAGAAGACCTGTTTTTGGAATTGGGACAGTGTGTCGATATACCAATGACTGTGTCAATGCACTTGGCTGATTTTTCATCTTAAGTACACCTGGACCGTGGCCTTCTAGGGATCATGTAAGGCCCTCGAATTTCTGTCGCATTATTTGTATTTGCGTGTGTATATTTGTGCTTGTGTATGTATATACATATTTACGTTACGTATTTATTAGTATAATACGTGTGCATATGTTATAATAGATGTAAATATGCATGTATTGAATGGTGTAGTGGATACACTACATAACATATTGCATGTATATAAGCATGGTATGCATGGATTTCTGCATATTTAGAGTTCTGGGCGAAGGCCATCTTGGCATCAACCCCTAGCCGTTGAGGTGGTGTCAGCGTCCAGACAGGACGCCAACACTAATCCTGGCGTCGAGCGATATGGGCTATTTCTCTGGCCTGCATGCGCAGCAGAGCCAGAAACTCTGGAAACAAGAAAGCTCAACCATTGGGGGGCTGTCCCCATGGCTCTGAGAGCTGTCATATCACCTTGTGAGTGGGAGAGAGGCTCCCCTTATGTCTGAACCCGGATTTGCCTTCTTCCCACTCCTCTCTTCACCCTTGCAAGAGGAGCAAAGAGAGAAAGAAAACCCTAGAAAGAAAACTGAGAAACTCCACTATTTGCACCCAAGAATCCGACTTCCTGGAGCTAATCCGGCCATCTTCCACGACAAGAAGATAGCTGGAGCAAAGGTGGAGGCGTCCCCGACACCCCTGCTGTGGGGATCATCTAGGAGCCAAGGAAGAAGAATCTAGGAGGCGTTTCTGCACCTCTTGGGACTGCCCAAGGAGGGCTTCACCAACACCCTAGACCCATTGGAGCAATTGTTTAAAAGGCAAGTGACCTAACCATAATGTCCCGAATGTGTCTAGTCGTCTACTATTTTATGAATTTTCCCTCGAGTCCTGGACCCTCACATTCACCCAAAACATGAGAGCTCGGGTCTGTGTTTCTGCACAGACCTGCATTGACGGCAAGGTCAATGACGCTGTATCATGCGTAGGATCCATCGACCATGCCGCTGACCCGAGTCAGCAGCCAGAGACCGCCGCCAAGTTCCTTGGACATAACAGTGACCTGTTCTGCCCTTCCTATACACTATTTTCGGTATGGTTTCCGTGATGAGGATATATGGTAGCCCTATACACTATGTGTACTGTCAAATGTGGTGTGTGGATGAGTGTGATGTGTGGTGGTGAATGTTAGATATTGTATCCCATGAATGTGTTGTAAGCATGATTGTTGATAGTCTTGGCAATCCATGCTTGTGGTTAGCATTATCTGAATGCCTCAGTTTTGTCAGGTCATGAGGATTAGTGGGTCAGTGTATGTATACTCAATTTTGATAATTTTCCCATGCTTGCATGAGTGATAATAAATTAGGTTCGGTAAATAAAAATGCATGCAAGAAAGATGTGATGATTGATCTATGGCTGTATGATTTAGGGAAATTTTGTATTCTCAAATCATGCATGTAATAGTAATCTCTGTTCAGAATGTAGCTTGCTAGAATTGGACTTGTGTGTATAAGTCCATATCAACTTAAATTATGAATGGCATGCTAAATATGTGTTTTATTTACTGTAAATCCCAATTATCTCAGAAAAATCTGAAAAATTGAATGTATGATCTAGAACCCGAAAATAGCATGTGGTTAAAATTTAGGTGATTTAGACTAGTAATAAGAAGTTATGTAATTTTTCATGTGAAATATAGTAATCTATGTATGTTATCGTTAATGTGATAGATATGCTTAAACCCAACTTGATTGGTGATGAAATGACTGTGTGTTAAACTCCTGAAATCTGTAGTGCCATGTCAGGAAAATAGAGGAATGCATATGAGTGAGAATGTGAATGAGAGATGAAAAGTGCTATGTGTAAAACCATGTGCAAACCGGTTTAAAATGTGTAAATGTGTAACTGTGCCAATGTGACACTGCTTCCGTAGAGAGCAGTGGAACTGTATCAGGGAAAAAGTCCCCCTGAGAAAGTTCAGTGTGTAAGTGACCCTAAGGGCATTAGGGGGAAATCCTGGAGGTGGACAAGTACCATCTGGGTAGGGGGGAGACTTGTTCTCCCAGTCTGCGCAGTCCAAAAGTCGCCATTGGAATGCCTAGATGGGTCTATGTGTAATGTGATGTGATATGTCCTTCTTTGGTGGTTTGGGACATGTGTCACGGACCTAAAATGTTGTATGTGTATGTGTTCATGTGTAAATGTGTAAGTGAACAATGTGAATGTGTATGTGCCAAAGTGTAACCATGTGAAAGAGGAGGAAACTTGTGTAAAGGAAAAATGTGAAACTAAAGATGTGAGAAAATGTTGTTGAAATCCATGTGAGACAAATCTGAAACCATGTGAAATCAGTAAATTTCATATCTTTATCATCATGTTTATATGTGCAAAAATGTCATAGAACTATTTAGGGATAATTGATGAGCACGTATGCAAGTATCATGATGGGTTGTTCACATGATTGTTTTAAGCAATATTGTAGCTCTCATGTGTAGGTTTACAGCCATTAAACCATGTGAAACCAGCACTTAAAGCATGTGAAAATGTCTATGTATATGCTTAAGAACACGTAAAACTCATGCTAGTTGTGTTTCCTTTCGTATATGCACAGTGTTCATGTTGGTAGCTCTATGTCTTGGGTCCTTAAAG
>CM024760.1:63613025-63813025 GCA_014218235.1 Colocasia esculenta
ATATCATGTTAATTGTCTTGCACACAAAAAAATGAATTGTTAATATATTGAATATATTATAAGTAATTCAAGTTAATCACATGACCTATCATATTCTAAGATTTTTCTTACACGTTGCACACCCTTTGAAACCATCCAAATATGGCTTAATTGGCATGAACATGTTACATAATTTATTTGGTAATCTATGTAATTAAATTGCCTCTTGCTTAATTATACTTGTGTACGTTTTTGTGCGATGTTTTGGAACATCGATACCGACGCTCCACTGTTCTAGAACTCCTCTAGAACGTCGAGCATTTATTTCTATATACACACTTTCTTGACTTGGACGAACTCTCCGTCGGATATTCCTTCTGCCGGACTAGTGAGTCTTTGTTCAAGGCCTCCGTAAGTTTCCTCTGTGCATGGATTCCCACATGGTCAATGAGCCGGTTGTACCCTAACATCTATTACCCCCTTTAGGGATCGATATGATCCAAACGGCTATTAGAAGTTCGCTCTTATCTTGAATCACGCGGGACCTCTCGACCTATACTTAACATGGCCAGTGGTAGAGTCGTGAGTTCCACCTGACTGCCAGCACCAAGTGAGCGTGTTGTGCAACTGTTACTATCGCCTGATTACTCGACGAGTTACGTACAATGTCCACTAGCTCTCATCTATGATTTACTCGCTCATCTTTTCACGTTCACTCTACTATCTCGTATATTCATCTAGTGCCCTCATCTATTTCCTTGGTACTCTATATTGGCCATTGACTGATTGTCTAAAGATAAACAACATAACCAATGCCAGTGCAATAGGGCCCGATCTGGTCCTGGGGAGAGCGCCCGAAAGTGCCATTTGCCCATGGGAGTTAAATGATCAGGACGTCGGCATTACATCCAAGTGCCATACTATCTAGATTAATCTAATGACAATCAAAAGTGTTATATTCTCTCGTTGTCTATTGACAACAAAGTGCTATGCTATATTCGTTGTGCTATTTCTATACTTTGTGCTATTATGCTATGGCCATCTTGTTATTTGTGCTATAATTGGCGTTCGTGCTATATTTGGAAACCTGTGCTATTTCGTTCACGTGCTATCCTGCTATCTTTTACTTGACTCTCTCGCTCTATCATTAGTTACTCTACCTTTTAATTCATTAATCATTTAAAGCCTACTTGACTATTGAGATTTAAGTCCTACTGGGCATTATCGCTCACCCTACGTTATTTGTCATTGTGTTCTCAGGTGAGACCGAGGATGAACTATGCACTCAAGAGGATGGGAATGATCAGGAGTGATTTTATGATTACCCTAGCATCCTAGCATTATGGTCGAGTCGTAGTTTAGTCTTTTGCTTATTTCAATGTAATTGGGCCCTATAGATTGGCTTTGATATTAGTGGTTGTAACTAGACATTTGAAAGATTATTAATGAATGAATTTGCTTTAGTATTTACCCTTGTCCAATGGTTTGATGTCTAGTACTCGCTCTATACCCGTTTACTTGCAACTGCCGCGGGTTCCGATATTCCACATCGGGGTGTGACAGTTTTGTCATAGCAAAAACATAAAGTTATAATAATCTTAAATTATTTTCTTAGGGGTAGTTGCTCAACAATTCTCCCACTTTTGGTTAATGATAAAAATCTTTAAATAGACAGTAAAACTTTGATATAACTTTGATCATATATAACTTTGATCATATAAATAACTTTGATCATATAACCTCGTGAAGCATTTGTGTTCTTTCTTCTTTCTCCCCCTTTATGGCATTAACATAAATGGTAAGATAGTAAAAAAAAAGATTGCATTCAGAATTTGAGAAATCAACATAGATTGTATTCAGAAATGTAAAGATGTAGGTACAAAATAGTATCTAAGACCTAGATAAAGAGCTTGGTAAATACAATGAACTAGGGATCTGATCTAGATAACGCTGGAGAAGGTCCCACAACATCTTCTCATTGTCAGGGAAGAAGTTCTCAAAAAGACTGATATCAATTTTATAGTTGGGACCTATAGAAGGGAGTTTCCTATGAGATTTAATGTGACGTTTGTGGTACCAAGCAAGCTTGGTATAATAGTGACTCCGCCGTAGAAGATTCTTGAGAGGAACAAATTTCCTAGAGGCTGCTAGATGGAGAAAGTCATGCACTATAATATTCCAGTGCAAGCCTTAGGAGATAGCTGCTTCCTTAGCCTGATAGTACACCAAGTCCCTCTATTCCCACCTATGAGCAAGGGACTTCCATAGGTCGTTATAGGCTTTGCAATGATACTCAGTGACAGAAATCTTCAGCTTCTCACAATGTACATGATCCTCAGGATAAGTTGCTGCCCATTGATCTTCTGTGAACCGCTCAGACTCAGCAAAACAAAGCTGGAAATCCATCAAATGCTGGGAATTCTTTGGAGCTTGCGTAAGCACAAACCTATGGAAAGACATTTTTAATTTGTACTTGATTCTGAATCTGGAGGCAATCCAGATGTGCCTGTTAAAGATTAGCTGAGCAAAGTCCTTTCTTGATGAAATGACACCAACCAAGGATGGATACAAACCAGATGGTAATCCAACTGTCATGGAGGGGGTGATTTCTCTCTGACCTTTAATAAGATGTTCCCATTGGCCTTTAGTGACATCAGACAGCCCCAATTTAAGTCTGGCAAAATTAAATTCTTTCATCCTTGAGTACATAGCTTGGGAGTCTCTAATGAAGGTTCCAAACATGTCATAGAACCTAAGATTCAGGTGGAGACCAACTTCCATAAATTGGTTCCTGGACAAGGTTTGTTGGTACTTGGTGGCTTCACCAGGATAGAGTTCAAGAAACTCTTTGGATTTATGAGTATGTCATTTCTGAGAAATGTGTTGGAGATCAGATAATACGATTTGGGTAGAATGAATAAGAGTAGGAAGCCACTCTTCAAACATGAAACCTGGCATTTCATGAACTTCAAGGAATGCCCTGATGGACAAAAATTCCCTGAACAGGTTCATATGGTGTTTTGAGTGGTAAATGAAGACATACCAAAACGGAGGAAAAAGTTTGGCAGGGTTGTCTTTTAGCATGCACCCACCTTTTGATGAGAGTTGAATACTAGGAAGTATTTCTGAAAGGGAACGGGTGGATCTGCCTGCTAAAGATGAGGATGCAGTAGGAAGAGAGGAAAAGAAATTTGGAGGTTGTGTGTGGAGAGGAGGAATGGTTGCCTTGGATTGCTTGAATTGGTATTTCAAAGGATAAATTTTAAAATTTGTATTGTCAGAGGCAATTGGCTAATCCTCTAGAATAAATGTAGAGGGAGGAGGATCAGATGATGTAGAAGGTGGAGGTTGTTCAGTAATGGAAGGAGTTGGTGCAGTAGGAAAAGATGAGGAAGTAGGGGGTTGTTCTAGTTCAGGAGGAGCAGGATCAGTGGTAGAGGTGTGAGCAGAAGGAGTTGGTTCAGGAGGAGGAGGAGGAGAAGAAGAGGACACATGTTTACTATTTTTATGGAGTCTTCTCTTCACCTTCCTCTTAAAGGTCTTGACCTTGGACCTGGCAACAACATCAGAATCCTGAGACTCTAGAGGTCTTTTAGGCCTATATTCCTGAGGGGATTGCTGCTACTGCTCAACTACTGATGCTGGAAGCTGCTCTGGCACAGATTTCTGCTGATCTTCCACAATAGCCAATTAGGGCAGAACTTTCTGTTGCTCTTGCTCTTGCTGCAACTACTGCTCAGACTGCTGCTCAGGCTGTTGCTCCTTCTCTTTTTCTTGTTGCTGCTGCTGATGCTCTTGCTCTTTCTCTTCTTGAACAGTTTTTTGTTGATCTGGTGCTTCTTGGTGTTGTTGAACTAGTTGCTGCTCTTCTTGATGGGTGGATGAAGGTGCAGATGGTTGATGAGTGCCCTGTTGGCACACTAACTGAAGTAAGAGGTCCTTCATTTGCTTGACCTCATCCGCCAAACCATCAAACTTGGCATCTACAAATTCCACTTGCAACTGAAGCACTGACAAGCTTTCTTGTTGCTTGGTCAGTAAATCCAATATTGAGTTCAAACTGTTGCTACTCTCCCCCTGAGACCTTGGCCGGGTCTCAAACTGAGAAGTGGAGGAACGGTGATGCCTTTCTTCAAATTCTTGTCCTGATGGAGTAGTCCTTGGAATATCATCTTGATCTTGTGCTACTCCTTTCCCTTTTATCTCTCTTAGCACTTGATTGATTGTCTCTTCTGGTGCATCTTGTTCTGGAGGGGAGATAGGAACTTGACTTTGCTGAAAATGCTCTTCAAACTGATGAGATTTTTGTTGCTCTTCTTCCTGAACATTGGCTTCCATTCTCACTTCTTCTTCTCTGGCTTCTTCTTGTTGTTGACTTTCTGGAAGAGATGATATGTCTAGTGCTTCATCAGGAAACATTTCATGGGTGCACTGGGGTACAGATTCCTTTACCCATAAATTATGAGCCTTGTTTTCCAAGATGTAATGGCTTCTCCTTAATGTGGATAGGTCAATCTTCTCTTTCACGCCTGATGGAATTTCTTCACTCAAATCCACTAAAAATCTTTTAAAAATCAAAGATAGTAGTGGTCCATATGGGAGGGACTCCTGCAAATTCTTTGATGCTATCATTTTCTCCAAAATAACTGCTGGTAGGTTGACCTTATACCATTGAATAGCCCAAAACAATAAACTACCATCTCTTGTTGTAATGGATGAGTGGGTACCAGCTCTGGGTGTGACAATGTTGGTGATCACTGAATGGATGAGTCTCTTTTCTGCTGACAACTCATTGTTCAAGAGTCCTTTCTTGCTAACAGTCCCTAGGCTTCCAATAATTCCCATTTTTTGCTTATCCAAAGGAACTATCTCACTAAGCTTGTGCTCGGAGTTGGAACAGCCCAAAATTTCCATCAAAAGTTCTTTAGAAACAATAACCTTAGTCCTTTTCACATATCCAGTGACTGAACTTTCTGAGGAGACTTGAAGGGTGACAAAGAATGCCTTAAGGGCACCTTCAAAGGAGGGTTCAGAAATCTTGCACAGTCTAGCCCAGCCCATCTCTTCTAGGGTTTCTACTACCCATCCTAAGTTGCCATGCAGCTGAGAAAAGTCTACAACCTTCCCTGGACAAATGGAAAACTTTGCAAGGGAAAGGCACTGGGACTGCTCAGGGGTGAGCATGGTTCCCTCAAAAGCCTTAAAGGATGCCATCTACATAGAAAAGAGATAGAGAAGATTCAGGGAACTTTCGAAGGAGTGAAGGAAATGTAGTTTAGAGAACAAAGAGCCTACCTTTGTTCAGAGGAGATGAGGATATCCGCAGAAGCTCTGAAGAGGGTTCCGGAGATGAATATTGTAGACGTGAAGAGGAGGAAGACGACAGGAGAGTTGGAGAGAAAGTTTGAAAGGGTGTCTTCGGACAGAATGGGATTATCCTAATAAAGAGGTTGAAAAGACATTGACCAGAGATTTAATGGTGAACAGACGCGATTGATTGATTGAACCATTGCATAAAAAATGTGTCTTAATTTCATTTATTATTTTAAATTAATACCCTCATTTTCAGACTTTGACTCTAAGAAGTCGGATTGTGTCTCCGACTGTTAGAGTCGAATACATTATTTTAACATGAGTCGGATTATGTCTCCGACTGCAAGAATCCTAGTTCTGGGACTTAAAAAAAAATTCACAGAGAAAGCTTATCATACAATTTAGACACGAAAATTTTCACATTACTTTAATCAGGATTACACATACCTATTTCTCTTCTAATAGATGTAAATATATCCTCAGGAAGAGGTTTGGTAAAAATATCAGCAAGTTCATTTTCTGTAGAAACAAAATCAAGTAAAATGTCACCATTACTTACATGGTCCCTGATGAAGTGATGTCTAACCTCAATATGTTTTGTTCTTGAGTGCTGTATAGGATTTTTGGTCAAATTTATTGCGCTTGTATTGTCACACAGCATTGGAATTTCTTGAAGTATGTGACCATAGTCTTCCAATTGGTGTTTGATCCACAGTAGTTGAGTACAACAACTTCCATCTTCTGTTGTCGACAATGCCACTGATTTTTTCTTTCTGGAAGACTAAGATATCAAGCAACCTGCAAGTAATTGACAAGTACTACTCGTGCTTTTTCTATCTATTTTGCATCCAGCATAGTCAGCATCACTATATCTAATTAATTTGAAATCTGAACATCTGGGATACCATAATCCTAATTTACTTGTATTTATAAGATATCTAAAAATTCTTTTAACAATATGAACATGAGATTCTTTAGGATCAGCTTGAAATCTTGCACACAAACATACACTGAACATTATATATGGCCTACTAGCAGTAAGATAGAGTAGTGATCCTATCATGCCTCTATAGACCTTTTGATCTACTTTCTTGCCAAGTGGATCACTATCTAACTTAATTTCTGAGCTCATGGGTGTCCCTAAGGGCTTACACTTGTCAAAGCCATATTTAGAAAGTAAATCTGAAATGTATTTGATTTGACAAATGTGAGTACCTTCCTTGGTCTGCTTAATTTGCAACCCAAGAAAATAATTAAGCTCACCCATAATGCTCATTTCAAACTCACTTTGCATAAGGTTTTCAAAGAATTTACAAAGTGATTCATTAGTAGAACCAAATATGATATCATCAACATACATTTGCACTATTAAGATTCCATCTAAAAATTTCTTGATAAATAGTGTGCTATCAACTTTACCTCTTACAAAATCATGTGATATAAGATATGCACTTAATCTTTCATACGAAGCTCTTGGAGCTTGTTTTAGACCATATAGTGCTTTCTTTAAACAGAAAACATGATTTGAATATATAGTATCTTCAAAACTAGGTGGTTGCTCAACATAAACTTCTTCTTTTATAAAACCATTCAGAAAAGCACTTTTAACATCCATTTGAAATAAATTGATGTTTAGAGAGCATGCATATGCTAACAGAATTCTGATTGCCTCTAATCTAGCTACTGGGGCATAAGTTTAATCAAAATCAATGCCTTCCTCTTGGGAATAATCTTGTGCTACAAGTCTGGCCTTGTTTCTGGTGATTACTCCTGATTCATCCATTTTATTTCTGAAGACCCATCTGGTCCCAATAACTAGATGGTCAGAAGGTCTAGGGACATGAGTCCAAACCTGGTTGTGTTGGAACTGATTAAGTTCCTCTTTCATAGCAAGGATCCAAGATTCATCAGCCAGTGCATCATCGATTGTCCTAGGCTCAATTTGAGAAACTAAAGCAGAAAAATCACAAGGAATGTTCATACCTCTTGTTCTTACCCTATCTTGAGGATCACCTATTATATTTTTTCTTGGATGATCTCTGTGATACCTCAATTCTCTAGGTAGTCCTTCTTGTTGTTCTTCTTTCTGTTGAAGTTCTTCTAGTGGAGGATCTTCCTTTTCTTCTTCTTTTTCTTCATCTTCAAGAGATGTTTTCTCTAGATCCCTGCACAAATCTTCAACACAATCTTCTTCTTCTTCTATTCTTTTGTTAGAAGGGTTAGTTTCATCAAATAATATATACATAATTTGTTCTATGGTTAAAGTTCTCCTATTAAAACTTTATATCCCGTAGGTTTTGAAATATATCCTAATAAAAATCATTCATCACTTTTAGCATCTAGCTTTCCTAAATTATCTTTACCATTATTCAAGATGAAACACTTACAGCTAAAAGGTTGAAGATGACTGATGTTGGGCTTCTTTTGTTTGTAAAGTTCATATGGGGTCTTCTTTAGAATGGGTCTGATCATGCACCTGTTAATGATGTAGCAAGCTGTGTTGACAATTTCTGCCCAGAAATATCTTGGTAAATTGTATTCTGTGAGCATAGTTCTGGCCATGTCTAGCAGTGTTCTATTTTCCTTTCTGCTACTCCATTTTGTTGAGGTGTTCTTGTTGCAGAAAAATTATGTTCAATTCTATTCTCTTCACAGAACTTTATGAACTCTTCATTCTTGAATTCTCCACCATGATCAGATCTGATGCTGACAATCTAAATTTTTTTATTCTTTAGTACTACTTTGCTGAACTTCAGAAAAGCTGAAAAGGTTTCTGATTTGGCTTCCAAGAATGATACCCAAGTATATCTTGAGTAGTCATCTACTATTACATAGCCATATACCTTTCCTCCAAGACTGACTGTTCTTATAGGTCCAAATAAATCCATATGAATTAGCTCCAAAGGCTTGGAAGTTGTGACAGATGTTTTAGACTGAAATGAAGTCTTGGTCTGCTTCCCTTTTGCACAAGCTGAACATATTCCAGACTTCTTCATCTTCATTTTTGGAAGACCTTCAACTAGGTCATGCTTAATCAATTTCTTGATCACTAAAGTGCTTGCATGCCCCAATCTTCTATGCCACAAATCAGGTTCTTCACTCTTGGTAGTTGCAAGACATAGATTCACTTCCTTTAATTCTGCTAGCTGTAATGTGTACAGATTCTTTACTCTTTTAGCTTCGAACACAGTTTTCCATCCTTTTGAATAAAACATCTATCATTTTGAAATTTTACTAAATGACCCTTACCACATAACTGACTAATACTTATGAGGTTATGCTTCAGTCCTTCTACATACATGACATCTTCAATCAAATCTTTTCTTTAGTTCCAACTGTCCTACATCCTATGACTTTTCCTTTACCATTATCTCCATAAGTGATTGACCACTTTCATCTCTAAAGCTTGTAAACAACTTCCTATCACCTGTCATATGCCTTGAGCACCCACAATCCAAATACCATTTGGATGCTCTCAGTCGACCCTGCAAATAAAATTAAGTTGTAACTTTTGGTACCCAAATTTTCTTGGGTCCTTGATAGTTAGTCTTAGGAATCCAACTCAAATGTCTGGTAGTGCATGTGCTGACAGTGTGTCCTAATTGATTGCAGTGACTACAACATAAATCAAAAGCATTCTTAATGTGTGCAGTGTTGTTAAGCTTTTGTTTTTGTTTATAAACATGCTGATTAACCTTTTTGTGGTTTTTAATTCCTTTTTCTGCTACAAATTTAGGTGTTGGATATTTTTTAGGATACACAACATTTTCTTCATTGTGAGGAGGTGTATATCCTACTCCATAATTTCCTCTTGTAACTTTTCTTCATTCTTAAGTTCTTTTAAGTTTGATTCTATTTCCATGATTTTACTATTTTTATTTTTTAAATCTTCACATAATAATTCATTTGCTCTTTTGGTTTCACTTAGACTTTGTCCTAATCTCTCTGCTTCATTTTTCAGAAAGGTGTTAGCCTTTTCTTGGTTTAGCAAATTTAGTTTAACTATCTTTATTTGTTTGACTACTGTTTTATATTTTTCATATAATTCATTGAAGGCATCTTCATGACTATCAGAATCAGAATCAGAACAAGAAGTAAAAGAGGTTTCGAAATTTACCTGATCCTGTCCTGCCATAAGGGCTAGATTTGCCTTTTCTTCTTCTTCAGATTCTGAGCTTGAGGAGTCTGAACTGGTGGCCTCTTCATTATCCCATGCTATTGTCATTGCCTTTTTCTTGTATTTTATGAACTTCTTTTCTTTTCCTTTCTTCTTGTCGGATCTTTCTGCTTGATCCTTCTTCTTCAGCTTAGGACATTCAAATTTGCAATGTCCAGGTTGGTTGCATTCGTAGCAGGTTGGCTCCTTCTTTTTATCTTCTTGAAAAATCTCTTGGAGCCGAACTTCTTCTTCTTGGCAAGGATTCTTTGCAATTTCTTTGACAACATTGTCTCATCATCACTATCATCTGATTTTCCTTTGGAGTCTTCAGATGAAGAGAAATCTGCAACCTTCAAAGCATTTGGCATTTTCTTTTAAGAAGAATTTTCAAAAACTCTCTCCATGTTAATTTCATGGGCCATAAGGGATCCAATTAGTTTATCAATAGATAGTTGAGTTAAATCATGTGCTTCCTGAATTGCAGTTACTTTAGGAGTCCAAACATTAGTTAAAGATCTTAGGATTTTCCTTACTGGTTCTTCATTAGTAAGAACTTTTCCTAGAGAACTTAGTCCTACTATTATATTGGAAAAGTGATTATACATTTGAGTAATGTTTTCATTAGGAAGCATTTTAAATTATTCATATTGAGATACAAGAATGTCTATTCTAATTTGTTTAACTCTATCGATTCCTTCATATGTAACATGTAATTTATCCCACATTTTTTTACAGTTCTACAAGCAGACAATCTATTGAATTCCTTTTTAGAGAGAGCACAACAAAGATAATTCTTAGCCTTATAATTCAGAGGCATACTTCTTTTATCAGCTATTGAAAGACTAGAAGAGGACTCACTAATAATTTGGAAATCACCATGTTCTATTACATGCCACAGATCAAAATCTGTGCCTCTGATGAAGCACTCCATCTGCATCTTCCAATACTGATAATCCTCACCATCAAAGAATTGTGGCCTTGTAACAAACTGGCCTTCATAGTTGTGAGCTTCAGCTACCATCTCTTCTCAAATCTTTACATTCTTCTAAGAAGACCTCGCTTTGATACCACTTGTGTTGAGCAACTACCCCTAAGGAATTTAACAATTTTCTTAAATTAATATATCTATTGTTTTTTGCTATGACAAAACTCTTTAAATAAACTTTCTACAAAGCAAATATATTAATTACATATCACAAAAATCATATCAGTATATTGCAGAATAATACCTCCATCCAAAAATTTCTAAGTCTACAGACTCTCTTTTTGTCCTACTGAATTCGACTGTTAACTTCGAATGTCAAATCCGACTCCTTAAGAATCGAAGTTAAACAATCTTCAAATTTTTTCTAAGTTCACAACTTTATACTTGATTCGACTTATGTCTCCAACTGGTATAATCGAATGCTTCATATAATCTTATACTTGATTCGACTTATGTCTCCAACTGGTATAGTCGAATGCTTATAATCTTATACTTGATTCGACTTATGTCTCCGACTGGTACAGTCGAATGCTTCATATAATCTTATACTTGATTTGACTTATGTCTCCGACTGTTATAGTCGAATGACTTTCTATATCCGTCTGTCTTCTTCGACTTCCACAGTCGAATGCTTCAGTAAACAATCTATATAGTATTCGACTACTAAAGTCAAATTGCCTTATCTTTTCGAAAGTCGAATCACATTTGCTATTTTCTTATTAGATTCGAATTGCCTTGTTTTCTTAGAAATCGATTTACCTTATTTCTTTACTGAAGTCGAATCACTCTTATTTGTCCAGTCTAATTGCAGGTTCTTTTGGATTCAACCTCACTGATTAACTCTGTACTGAAACTCCATTCTGATCCTTTTTTTAGTCTTAACATCTAATGCAAATTTATCTCCAAATCTTTTCATACATCTTTTTAATGAACTTTCAATATCTTATTGATTCATCAAAACTGTCATTACCCTATAATTTATTATTTTATTCCCTATCAGAACAAGTCATATTAGTCTTAAAATATTCATTTAAATCCTGCGCATGACAATTCTGATATATTTTAAGAAATAATCCTTGAGTTGTTCAATGCCTTTGCTCCGGATTTTGCTGGATTCATTAGACACTATGCATTTATGAATTCTCAGGCGCATGGCATCTGACAGGACTCACCTACCACTGACAGACCCGTACTTCACCTTTTTAGCTTATCTGTCTATCTACTTTTTCTTTTTGAAAGCTTGTGCATACGAGGTTCCATACCTATTTTCTGTACTTACTTGACATACCTATCTCAAAGGTTTGGAGTTCTCTCTTCTTTTAGTCTTGCCGTTGTTTTAGACATTTATTGGAGCACGTTTTCAGCATGAATCATTCACAGTCTACGATGACAAGAGCTTATCTTCTAGCTGTGAACGACTACTCCTCCTCTGAAGACTTTGGAAAGATGCAAAAACTGAAGGACTTCTGAACAATAAGCTTATCAAGATCCAAATGAAACTAGAGCTCTCTCCAAACTGTCAAATTGCAAATGGCAGCAAACTCCAACGGTTATTTTCTAAACGGCCATATTTTGAAGTGTATAAAAGGAGCTCAAGTTTAAAGAATACACACACAGCAATTGGCAACTCAAGAAGAGAGCATACAAACTTCATTTGAATTCCTTCAACTCTCACAAGCTCTTCTGAAAGCTAAAGTCTAAGAGCTTTTCTTCCTTAGAAGACTTTCTCTGAAGCTCTCCTAGTAGTGTTGGGTGGCAATTGTAATTGCTTTCTTTCTTTAGTCCACCCTTAGATTTTAGATAGGATTTGTATCTCATCTCTGATCTTTGAATCCTTCTGAAGTCTGTGTTTGTGTTCAGATAAACACACAAGTCTTTTTATTTCTCTTGTGTAATTTCTGCAGAAGATTGTTTTTGCATTGCCCCTCCTGTGCAGGGAAGGCCATGTGAAAGACAGTTATTGTACACCTGGTTAGGGAAGACTTGCTTGGGAGCAAGTGGGTTTGTAATTCATCTCAAGGGTGAGAGAAGGCCAATTCATTGGCAGATAGTTGAAATCTCAAGTGGTTGGCTTGAGGACTGGATGTAGGACTTCCATGTGGAAGGGCCAAACCAGGATAAATTCTTGTGCATTTCTGTGTGATAGTTTCCGCCTTGTTTACACTTGAATCACACACATCACACAAAGCTCTAACAAGTTTATTTAGTGTTGTGCAATTTCAGAAGAAAATTTTAAAAGAGAGAAGTTCTATTCACCCCCCTCTAGGACATTCTTAGTTCCATTTCGATCCAACAAGTGGTATCAGAGCGTAGGTCTTCTCAGAATAATCCAAGAAGATTTGAAAAGATATGGCATCCGAAGCTCACAACTATGAAGGCCAATCAGTTACAAGGCCACCATTCTTTGATGGTGAAGATTACCAATACTGGAAGATGCGAATGGAATGCTTCATCAGAGGTACTGACTTCGACTTATGGCAGGTAATATAACAATGTGACTTTCAAATCCTTGGAGAAACCTCTTCCTCTAGTCTTTCCATTGCAGATAAAAGAAATATGTCTTTAAATTACAAGGCAAAAAATTATCTTTGTTGTGCTTTATCTAAAAGAGAATTTAACAGACTTTCAGCATGTAAAATAGCTAAGGAAATGTGGGATAAACTTCAAGTAACCTATGAAGGTACAGATAGGGTTAAACAAAGAAGAATAGATATACTTGTATCCCAATATGAACAATTCAAAATGCTCCCTAATGAAAATATAACTCAAATGTATAAAAGATTTTCAAACATAATTGCCAGACTAAGTTCTTTAGGAAAAGTCCTAACTAATGAAGAAATAGTTAGAAAAATCCTAAGATCTCTAACTAATGTATGGACCCCTAAAGTTACAGCCATAGAGGAAGCCCATGATTTAACACAATTGTCTATTGATAAATTAATAGGATCCCTCATGGCCCATGAAATTAATATGGAAAGGTTTTCTGAAAATTCCTCGAAAAAGAAAATTTCAAATGCCTTAAAGATTGCAGATTCCTCCTCATCTAAAGACTCAAAGGAAAAATCAGATGATAGTGATGATGAGGCTATGCTTTCAAGAAAATTGCAGAGAATTCTTGCAAAGAAGAAGAAGTTTGGCTCAAAAAGATTTTTCAAGAAAGATAAGAAGAAAGAGCCAACTTGCTATGAGTGTAATCAGCCAGGACATTACAAATCTGAATGTCCCAAGCTTAAGAAGAAAGATCAAGCAGAAAAATTCGACAAGAAGAAAGGCAAAGAAAAGAAGTTCAGAAAGTTCAAAAAGAAGGCAATGGCAGCAACATGGGACAATGAAGAAGCAACAAGTTCAGAATCATCTAGTTCATAATCAGAAGAAGAAGAGAAGGCAAATCTAGCCCTCATGGCAGGACTAGAATAGGTAAACTCAGAAACGTCATTCACTTCCTGTTCTGAATCCGATTCTGATAGCCTTGAAGATGCTTTCAATGAACTTTATGAAAAATATAAAACTGTAGTAAAACAAATGAAAACTATTAAACTAAATTTACTAAACCAAGAAAAGGCTAACACCTTTCTTAAAAATGAAACAGAAAGATTAAACAATAGTTTAAGTGAAACTAAAAGAACCAATGAACTACTATGCGAAGATTTAAAAAATAAAAATAGCAAAATTTTGGAAATTGAATCACATCTTAAGGAACTTAAAAATGAAGAAAAGTTGCAAGAGGAAAATAATTATCTAAAAGCTACCATAGAAAAGATCTCTAATTGCAAAACTTCTTTATTTATTAATTTAAAAGGTTCTAGAATAGGAAAGAAGAAATATGGATTAGGATACACACCTCCACAAAATGAAGAAAACATTATTCATCCTCAAGTGTATCCAACCCCTAAATTTGTAGTAGAAAAGAAAGTCAAAAACACCAAAAAGGTAAATCAGTATGTGTACAAACAAAAACAGAAATCTAACAATTTTGCATATATGAAAAATGATTTTGATTTATGTTGTAGTCACTGTAATCAATTAGGACACACAGTAAGCACATGCACCACTAGACATTTAAGATGGATTCCTAAAACTAACCTTCAAGGACCCAAGAAAATTTTGGTACCAAAAGTTACAACCTGATTTTGTTTGCAGGGTCAGCTGAGGGCATCCAAATGGTATTTGGACAGTGGATGCTCAAGGCACATGACAGGAGATAGGAAGTTATTCACAAGTTTTAGGGAAGAAAGTGGTCAAGTCACTTATGGTGATAATGGGAAAGGAAAAGTACTAGGATGTGGAACAGTTGGAACTAAAGAAAAGAACCTAATTGAAGATGTCATGTATGTAGAAGGTCTGAAGCATAATCTGATAAGTATTAGTCAGTTATGTGATAAAGGGCATTCAGGAAATTTTCATAATGATAAGTGTATTATTTAGAAAGATAACAAGATTGTGTTCGAAGCTCAAAGAGTGAAGAATTTATACACATTGCAACTAGCAGAATTGAAGGAAGTAAACTTATGTCTTGCTACCACCAAAAGTGAAGAGTCTGATTTGTGGCATAGAAGACTTGGTCATGCAAGCACCTCTGCTATCAAGAAATTAATAAAGCATGATCTGGTTGAGGGGCTTCCAAAGATGAAACTTAAGAAATCTAGAATTTGTTCAGCTTGTGCTAAAGGAAAACAAACCAAGACTTCATTTCAGTCTAAAACAATTGTTACAACTTCCAAGCCTTTGGAGTTAATTCACATGGATCTATTTGGACTTATGAGGACAGTTAGTCTTGGAGGAAAAATATATAGCTATGTATTAGTTGATGACTACTCAAGGTACACTTGGGTATCTTTTCTAGAAGCCAAATCAGAAGCATTTCAAGCATTTCTGAAGTTTAGCAAAATAGTTCAGAAAAATCAGAAATTTTAGATTACAAGCATTAGATCTGATCATGGAGGCAAATTCAAAAATGAAGAATTCATGAAGTTCTGTGAAGAAAATGGGATTGAGTATAACTTCTCAGCACCAAGAACACCTCAACAGAATGGAGTAGCAGAAAGAAAGAATAGGACACTGCTGGATATGACCAAAACAATGCTGAATGAGTATAACTTGCCAAAATATTTCTGGGCAGAGGCAGTCAATATAGTCTGCTACATCATCAACAGGTGCATGATCAGACCCATTCTAAAGAAGACTCCTTATGAACTCTACAAGGAAAAGAAGCCCAACATCAGTCATCTTCGACCTTTTGGTTGTAAGTGTTTTATTTTAAATAATGGTAAGGACAATTTAGGATAATTTAATGCTAAGAGTGATGAAGGTTTCCTGTTAGGTTATATTTCAAAACCTAGAGGTTATAAGGTATTCAATAGGAATACATTAACTATAGAACAATCTGTGCATGTATTATTTGATGAAACTAACCCTTCTATCAAAAGGATAGAAGAAGAAGAATGTGTTGATGATCTTTGCAGGGATTTAGAAAAGACTTCTCTTGAAGAAGAAGGTAAAGATGAAGGAATGGAAGATCCCCCATTAGAAGATCTTCAACAACAAGAAGAACTACAAGAAGGGCTACCTAGAGATTTAAGGTATCACCGGGATCATCCTAGAGAAAACATCATAGGTAATCCTCAAGATAGAGTAAGAACAAGAGGTATGCAAATTCCTTGTGACTTTTCTGCTTTAGTTTCTCAAATAGAGCCTAAGACAATCAATGATGCTCTGGGAGATGAATCTTGGATCCTTGCTATGCAAGAGGAACTTAATCAGTTCCAACGCAGTGAGGTTTGGACTCTTGTACCTAGACCTACTGACCATCCAGTTATTGGACCAGATGGGTTTTCAAAAATAAGATGGATGAATCAGGGGTGATTACTAGAAACAAGGCCAGACTTGTTACTCAAAGATATTCACAAGAGGAAGGCATAGATTGTGATGAAACCTATACTCCAGTAGCTAGATTAGAGGCAATCAGAATTTTATTAGTCTATGCTTGTTCTCTTAATATTAATTAATTACAAATGGATGTTAAAAGTGCATTTCTGAATGGTTTATTAAAGAAGAAGTATATGTTGAGCAACCACCTGGTTTTGAAGATACTACTTATCCTGATCATGTTTTCCGTTTAAAGAAAACACTATATGGTCTGAAATAAGCTCCAAGAGCTTGGTATGAAAGATTAAGTGCTTATCTTATATCACATGATTTTATAAGAGGTAGAGTAGATAGCACACTATTTATAAAGAAATTTTCAGATGGAATCTTAATTGTGCAGATCTATATTGATGACATTATCTTTGGTTCTACTAATGAATCACTTTGTAAGTTCTTTGAAAATTTGATGCAAAGTATGTTTGAAAAAAGCATGATGGGTGAACTAAATTATTTTCTTGGGTTGCAAATAAAGCAGACCAAGGAAGGAACTCACATTTGTCAAACTAAATATATTTTAGATTTACTTTCTAAATATGGCTTTTGACAAGTGTAAGCCTTTAGGAACACTCATGAGCTCAGGCATTAAGTTAGATAGTGATCCTCTTGGTAAAAAGGTAGATCAAAAGATCTATAGAGGAATGATTGGATCACTGCTCTATCTTACTGCCAGTAGACCAGATATAATGTTTAGTGTTTGTTTATGTGCAAGATTCCAAGCTGATCCAAAAGAATCTCATGTTCATGCTGTTAAAAGAATATTTAGATATCTTATAAATACCAGTAAGTTAGGCTTATGGTATCCCAGATGTTCAGATTTCAAGCTTATTGAATATAGTGATGCTGACTATGCTGGATGCAAAATAGATAGGAAAAGCACCAGTGGCACTTGTCAAATTCTTGCAGGGTGTTTGATATCTTGGTCCTCCAGAAAGCAGAACTCAGTAGCTTTATCCACCACAGAAGCTGAATACATTACAGCTGGAAGTTACTGTACTCAACTCTTGTGGGTCAAGCACCAACTGGAAGACTATGGTCCTTAACTCCAAGAAATTCCAATGCTATGTGACAACACAAGCGCAATAAACTTGACCAAGAATCCTATCCAGCACTCAAGAACCAAGCATATTGAGGTTAGACATCACTTCATCAGGGATCATGTAAGTAATGGCAATATTTTACTTGAATTTGTTTCTACAGAAAACCAACTTACTGATATTTTTACAAAACCTCTTCCTGAGGATAGATTCACATCAATTAGAAGAGAAATAGGTATGTGCAATTCTGATTAAATTACCAAAGTAAAATGATATTTGAATTGTATGTTAAGATTGTGTTGTATGAATTCTGTGAAAACCATCCTGAAAATTCGAAGTCCCAGACATTCGACTTATGCATTCGAATTATGTTATAATTCTTACATTCGACTGATGCAATCGAATACATGATTCGACTTATCATGAAATCGTGAAAAGGCGCTTATAATTTAAAATTATGTAACTGACACTCTTTTAAGACGCATCCTTTCATGTCTTAAACGGCCAAATCATTAATCTCGTCCATTCATCCTAAAATCTAGGGGCAGTTATCTTGTCTTTCCTTATAAAAGAAAACCCCAACTCCTTTTGAAGACACCCTTTTGAAATTTGTCTTCAACTCTCTTGTCTTCTTCTGCTTCTTCACGCCCTTATTGTTCTTCAGTGAAGGACTTCTGAAGAACCCTGAAATCTCCATCCTCCTCGAAGAAAGATGGCTTCGTTTAGGGCTCCGGAATCCACCCAGATGACCCCTGATCAACTGGTGAGACTGGCTAAGATTCCCATTTTTCCAGGGAAGGTTGTAGATTTCTCCCATCTTACTGGAAGTCTTGCATGGGTAGAGGATACCCTCAATGCCATGGGTTGGACCAAGTTGTGCCAGATTTCAAAACCCATTGTAGAGAATGTCGTTAGAACATTTTATGTAACCATGGAAATCTCATCTGGAAGTACAGTTTTTGGTTATGTCAAAGGAACCAAGATATCTATTTCTGAGGAATTGTTGGTTGAGATATTGGAATGTCCAAACTCCAGGCATAAGCTTAATGAAGTAATACCTTTGGAAAAGTAAAAACTAGGCATCATTGGGAGTTTGGCCTCTATAAGTAAGAAAGGTCTTTCAGTAAATGAGCTGTCAGCCGAAAAAAAAACTGATTCATTTTGTGATATCCAACATTATGACCCCTAGAGCAGGAACCCACTCATCTATCACCTCTAGAGATGGGAACTTGTTATTTTGGGCTATTCAGAGGCACAAAGTAAATTTTGCTGGAATTATCTTGGATAGAATGATTGCTGCTAAGAATCTCCAAGAATCTTTTCCCTATGGTCCTTTGCTCTCCCTGATATTCAAGAGATATTCAGTAGATCTATTAGGGGAAATATCTGTTGGAATTAAAGAGAAGATAGGGATCACTACTTTGAGAAGGAGTCACTACTCCTTGGTTAATAAGAAGCAAAATCTTTGGGTAAAAGACTCAGTGCCAGAATGTGATCATGAAGTGTTTTCTGATGAACCTCTTGTTCCTCCTGTTCCTCAAATAATTCAACAAGAGATAGATCCTCTAGATCAAGTTAGATCTGAAGTACCAGTTCAAACCCAAGAGCAAGAAGATCAAGTTCTTGTTTCCTCCTCTTTTCCTGAACCAGATGGTCCTGAGGAAACTATCGATGAAGTATTAAAAGACATAAGAGGCAAAGGCATTGCATCAGATGACTTTCCTACAGACGTAGAGTTTGAAGAGAGAGAGTATCTCTTCTCCCCTTCTCAGTTTGAGACCCGGCCAAGGTCTTAAGGGGAGAGTAGCAATAGTCTTAACTCCATTTTGGATTTATTGAGCAAGCAACAGGAAAGTCTTTCAGTTCTTCAAATGCAGATAGAGTTTATTGATGTCAAGTTTGACAGTCTGCCTGATGAGGTTAAGCAAATGAAAGATTTGCTGCTTCAGTTACTGTGCCAGCAAGGCACTTCTCGGCCTTCAGGGCCCTCATCCTCTCTGCAGCAAAAAGTACCTGTTCAGTCTCAAGAGCCTCCAGAACCTAAAAAGCCAGCTCAAGAATAGCAGTCCACAGAAGATCTATACCAGCAGGTTGAGCAGCAACCTGAGCAGCAGCTGGACCAGGAGCCAGAATCCCAAGTTCAAGAACTTGTTGAACCTGTTGTTGATCAATCCAAGGAGCCTGAGCCTCAGGTCAAGCAGCAGAGTGTGGAGGAGCAACCTTATGAGCATTAGAAAGTTTTAGAGCAAGAAGCAGACTTAGCTATGATAGTGTTTCAACCTCAAGTGGAGCATCAGCAGCAGTCTGTGTCAGAAAAGCAGTCAGAGGCAGTGGCAGCAGTTGAGGTTTCCCAGCCCAGACAGGCTTCCCAGATAGAATCTATGGCTAAGAGACCCCTGGAGTCAAGTCCTAACTTGCAAACCTTCAAGGGGAAAGTGAAGCGCAGACTGGTCAAAAAAGGGTGACCCAGTCTTCCCTCATCCTCCTTCTAGACAAATTCATCCTACTCCAGCTCCATCTGTTAAGCCTCCTCTAAAGCCCACTCCAACTGCAACTCAATCCACTGCACCCACAGCTCCAACCACTGAAACCCCTTCACATTCCACTTCTCCGGATCCTCCTCCACTTGCAGCCATTCCTATGGATCCATTCTATCAAGATATCAAATTCTCCATCTATCCCACTAAATATCAATTCAAGCCTCTCAAAGAAATCACTCTAAACCTTTCCACTCAACCCCCTCATTACTTTTCTTGTCTTCCTACTGCGTCCAAAACTGACTCCAAGAAAAATTTTCTTCATCTAACTGAAATACTTCCAAGTATACAGCTTTCATCCACCAGTGGACCCCTCCTGGGAGACAATCCTTCAACACTCCTTCCACCATTCTGGCATGCTTTTGTCAATCACTCTGAACATCACATGAATCTGTTCAGAGAATATCTGGCTATTCGAGCCTTTCCTGAAGTCCATGACATGCCAGGGTTCACCTTTGAACATTGGCTACCTACTCTTCTCAAGGCTACCCAAATCTCTATAGAGGAATTTCAACTTATCTCCCAGAAATGTCATTGCTTAATTTCCAAGGAGTTCATTGATCTCTATCGTGATGAAGCTGCCAGATATCAACAAAATTAGTCCAGAAACCAGGTTTTGACAGTTCAGCATCACATCTCTCTGAGGTTTCATGATATGTTTGGACATCTTCTCCGAGACTTACATGCTAAATACAATAGGATGAAAACTTTCAATTTTGAAAGATTCAAGCTGGGTCTGTCGGATGTCTCTAAGGGCCAATGGGACAACCTTTTAAGAGGCCAGAGAGAGATTGTTCCCTCCATGCTTGTAGCTTTGCCTTCTGGCTTGCATCCTCCCCTAGTAGGAGCAGTTTCCTACAGAAACGTTTTTTCCGAGGCAGTCTTCAATAGATACATCCGGATTGCAACCAGATTCAAAATAAAATATAAACTGAAATTGTCTTTCCAGATATTTGTCTTTTTGCAACTATCCAAGCAACATTATCATCTTCTGGACTTTCAACTTTGTTTTCCTGAATCTAAGAGATTCAATCTAGATCAATGGGCAGTAGCATATCCTTCATATCATTCAGATTGTGAAAGGCTGAAAGTTTCTCTCCATGACTTTCACTACAAGAGTCTTAAAGATTTGAGGAAGAACATTGGGCATAAATGGGCTCAGAGACTCCTATTTATTATCAAGCCAAAGATGTTGTTGTTTCCAGTGGACTGCATTGGAATATCACTGCTCGTGAATTTCTCTTGCTTGCTGCCTCCAAGAAGTTTGTTCCCCTCAAGTTCAGGGTCAATCGAGACAAGTACTTTGGCAGGATGTCTTGGTTCCGGAGGCGCCACATCAAATCCCATCGGAAGCTACCCTCCACAACTCCTTCCTACAATATTGATGGCACTCTCTTTGACAACTTCTTTGATGAGAATGAGAAGAAGCTCTGGGATCTCATCCAACCTTTCCTTCCTAAAATTCCCAGATCTCATTACCTACCCAGCTCTCTGTCTAAGTCATGAACTTTTCTTATATTTTGAGAACTGTGTAATTTATAAACAATTTCTGCTATGTTTCTGATCTCTTTGTCATGCACTATTTTACATCTTGTGTTTAATGATTGCCACCTCTGAATGCAACATTGTGTATCTTTGTCATGATTTCCTTTACGTTAATGCCACAAAGGGGGAGAAACAACAGCATATTCACACTTCACTTATGCTTTTTACTGTCAATTTAAAGATTTTTGTCATTAACAAAAAGGGGGAGAATTGTTGAGCAACTACCCCTAAGGAATTTAAGAATTTTTTTAAATTAATATATCTATTATTTTTTGCTATGACATAACTCTTTAAAATAAACATTCTACAAAGCAAATATATTAATTATATATCACAAAAATCATATCGGTATATTACAGAATAATACCGCCATCCAAAAATTTTTAACTCCACAGACTCTCTCTTTGTCCTACTGAATTCGACTGTTAACTTCGAATGTCAAATCCTACTCCCTCATAATCAAAGTTAAACAATCTTCAAAATTTTTCTAAGTTCACAACTTTATACTTGATTCGACTTATGTCTGTGACTGGTACAGTCGAATGCTTCAACTTATGTCTCCGACTGGTACAGTCGAATGCTTCATATAATCTTATACTTGATTCGTCTTATGTCTCCAACTGTTATAGTCGAATGCCTTTCTAT
This sequence comes from Colocasia esculenta, assembly GCA_014218235.1. Taxonomy (NCBI): domain Eukaryota; kingdom Viridiplantae; phylum Streptophyta; class Magnoliopsida; order Alismatales; family Araceae; genus Colocasia; species Colocasia esculenta. Next base: position 63,635,148 of record CM024760.1, read on the forward strand.
ATCCGTCTGTCTTCTTCGACTGCCACAGTCGAATGCTTCAGTAAACAATCTATATAGTATTCGACTACTAAAGTCAAATTGCCTTATCTTTTCGAAAGTCGAATCACATTTGCTATTTTCTTGTTAGATTTGAATTCCCTTGTTTTCTTAGAAATCGAATTACCTTATTTCTTTACTGATGTCGAATCACTCTTATTTGTCCAGTCTAATTGCAGGTTCTTTTGGATTCGACCTCACTGATTAACTCACTACTTAAACTCTCTTCTGATCTATTTTTTAGTCTTAACATCTAATGCAAATTTATCTCCAAATCTTTTCATACATCTTTTTAATGAATTTTCAATATCTTATTAATTCATCAAAACTGTCACTATCCTATTATTTTATTCTCTGTCAAAACAAGTCATATCAATCTTAAAATATTCATTTAAATCCTGCGCATGACACTTCTGATATATTTTAAAAAATAATCCTTGAGTTGTTCAATGTCTTTGCTCCAGATTTTGCTGGATTCATTAGACACTATGCATTTATGAATTCTCAAGCGCATGGCATCTGACAGGACTCACCTACCACTGACAGACCCATACTTCACCTTTTTAGCTTATCTATCTGTCTACTTTTTCTTTCTGAAAGCTTGCGCATACGAGGTTTCCATACCAATTTTCTGTACTTACCTGACTTACCTATCTCAAAGGTATGGAGTTCTATCTTCTTTTTGTCTTGCCTTTGTAACAGACATTTATTGGAGCACGTTTTCAGCATGACTCATTCACAGTCTATGATGACAAGAGCTTATCTTCTAGCTGTGAACGACTACTCCTCCTCTGAAGACTTTGGAAAGATGCAAAAACTGAAGGACTTCTGAACAATAAGCTCATCAAGATCCAAAGGAAACTAGAGCTCTCTCCAAATGATCAAAATGCAAATGGCCACAAACTCTAACGGCTATTTTATAAACGGCCATATTCTTAAGTGTATAAAAGGAGCTCAAGTTTAAAGAATACACACACAGCAATAGGCAATTTTAGAGATTATTTTGTGCAGAACTTTTCGATTGTAAAGGAGTCGGAGTCGACAATCGAATTGTGATGTTTGTGGACTTAGAAAATTTTTCGAGATAGATTTTGTCCAAACTGTTTTTCTGTGATATATATATTTAATTTGTAGAAAGTCTTTTAAAGGTTTTTTCATATCAAAAACACAAAGTTATAATAATCTTAAATTATTTTCTTAGGGGTAGTTGCTCAACACCCCATAATTCCAAATTTTTCTTGCTGAACCTGACCATCCTTGTTAGTGCATAATTTGTAGGTTGTAGGACATTCTTTGACATAGAATCCTGTTGAGATATGCCCTTGTCAAAGTAGGTTTTAATGATTCCTGATAATGACAAATTGTAAGAAAAATGCTTAACGGTCTTATGTAAAAAAAATGCTTTATTGAAAGGTTTAGATTTATTTTCTCTAGATTGACATAAACATGATTAATTCTTAACCAACGTATAAAAAAAATGCTTCTAGCTTTATTTTTTTGGAAATGACACATTAAAATCATGGATCTTGTTTATAGTACTGAAGTCTCGATAAAGCATTAATGTGAAATTTTGCAGCATAACAAAATTTATGATTCATATAATTTGAACTTGTAGTCTCCGCCAAGTTTTCAAATGAGAGCATGAAATCACCTAGTAATTTTTTATTTTCTGATATAATTTCTTATTTTATGGTATTTAGTGTAATTTTCTATTATGGAAAACTATAGGTATAATCTATTTATGTTCATATCTATGTAGCAGATTGGAGGCTAGATCGAAAGAAACATTTTTCTTATACTTCTAGTGATCTTGATTCATTCATTATTTTGTGAAACATATAATTAAATATATTGTGTAGATTGTCTGTTTCTTTCTTCACACTATCATAATTAAATATATTTTTTAGATTTTATGTCTTGTAGTGAGAATTTTTATTCTTTTCGTGCATAGAGTGTATAACATGCTGTTTATAGCTTGTGACAAATTATTTTTGTGCTATGCTAGAAAATTTTCCGTCCTTTTTCTTATTATACAGTTCTTAATTTTTTTTAAGAAGAAGTGGATCGAAGTTTTGGGATGTGAAGTGACTGAGCAAGAGATATTAAAGAGGAGTGAAAGAATGGATAATGTTATATGTGCATTTGGGCATGAGTTATATATATATATATATTCTTTCATATTTCATTTACACCATAACACCTGATATATATATATATATTTATTATATATATATATATATATATATATATATATATATATATATTACGTTAATTGACAGGTTAAAGCTACCGGGTACCAGGCATGCCCTCTCTCTCCCCTCATTTGTGATTGATGAATAATTGAGTGGTGATGTAAATTTTTTGTGTGTTGAAGATTTTTTTAAGGTTCTGCTTCCTTTTTTAGCTCTACTTTAGAATTTAGTGTCTTCAAGTTGTATGCCTTGCTACTCTTGTAAGAGGGAATGTTTATCCTAAATATCCATTTCTGTTTGGAGCAAGAAACAATTATGGCTATTGACCATTTTTCTTCATATATATAATCATTTGTAGGACTTGTCCTATTTAATAGCATGCATTTACTGTGTGCCAAAATTCTGTAATTTGGAGCCATGTTCGTCGATTAACTTATTCATGAACTTTCACCTTAAGCATTTGATGGATATATCATTAGGTTGTCAGCAAAATTGTGTTTGGCATTGTTTTATGAAGGAAATGAATAATAGTTTGAGCTATTTGCAGGAGGGCACTTGGGTAAGGGCTGCTTGAGAATTTTCTAATAAGTCTTTGTTCACTTATAAATGGCCATTAAGGTTTCGTGTCTGATAGATTGCTTAATTTTTGTGCAAGGAAAGGCATTTTTGTTTTTTTATTTTTATCAATTTGTAACTTTTAACCTTGGATGATCTATTTTTTCAGATTCTAGTCCATCTATGATGCTGCTTCATCATTTAGACCTCATGTTGACTAACATGGACTACACACATTGACTATATGCATTAACATTGCTGGACAAACTTTTTATTTTTGAGATATAGTGGCCATTTTTGTTGAGACAAACTTTTTATTTTGAGATATGCCTTTTTGTTTTTTGAAGCAGACGTTTTATTTTGAAGTACACTAGCCTTTTTTTTTAGACAGACTTGAATATTTTGTATATGGAAGTCATGTGCTTGTACATATATATGGTTGTCATGTGTCTTTAGTGGAGTTGTACTCTTGTATATGGATATGCTTGCTTGATGTACGGAGGCCATGTGAGCACATATATATTGCCAGCAGCTCTAAGGTATAATCTGACAATTGAATATACATCAAATTTTTCTATTGTTGTTACTTGTTAAAATATAATCCATACTCTCAAGTAGTTTAATCATGCCATGAATGATCATCATGCATAACTATCACCTGGATTCTGTGTATTTCATATATAAGTGAATTCCGAAACCCAATCTAGTAGAAACAATGGATTATGGAGCTTTAATTTTTTCTGCACTGTTATTTAATATCAACCAACTTGCTATTTCTCATAGTCATGATGATCTTTGAGAACTGAAGATTTCCTTGATTTCTCTCTTTGAGATTGCGTTTTTTGCTGGTACAATGAAATATCATAATTAACTTGAGGCTATGCAAAATTCAAATAAGTTGTAGCAGCTATCAAGTGCATCAATATGGTTTGGTTTTGGTTCTCAATGTGGAGACTGACTTCATATGCTGTAATAAACTCAATTCCAAATGTTGTACTCTTGATGAACCACATTGAGATATTATGCAAGATGTGCTCCCAAAAAATATTATGCAACTTAACAGTAGAAAACCCAACAAGCACTGAGTCATAATTAACATCAATCAGTGGGTGGAGATGCCCAGAACTGATATAGGTGGATAGTGGCCAGTGAATCCCATATCGGTCCATGGTCACTAAATGGCTTTTTTCTAATTGATTGTTTTACAGATTTATTTCGTGGACCTAGTTATCCCTTGAAGATTTGTTGGATGGTTTGACAGTAAGAGGTGCATCAATAGATAACAAGTATGTCATAACATAAACATTTTGATCAATGGGTTCACTGTCTTATTTTACTAAATTATATCTTCATATAATTATCTAGAAACCTATTTTCATTATTATGCTTTTTAGCTATTTTAAGGATGTCTTTTCTTTTTCTTCTTTCCAAGTTTTCATGTTGCAACTATCAAAGAGTTGAAAGTCTGTAAAGACCAGACTTTGGACCCTGGTTGAAAGATTCTCATTTGCTTTTTATTGTGTAATGTCTCATCTAGGACTGTGGCATACACCAACCACACAGTTCTTCTTGAAGCGTTGGAGAAATGGGGTATAGATGTTATGCAGAAGTTGCTTCCTCGGCATGTTGAAATAATAGAAATGATAGATGAAGAGGTATGCCTTGTGCAAACAAAGTATATTTCTACTTATTACATTTTTTGGGGGTTCTTCTAACTTGTCTCTTGTTTACATCTGAAATAGCTAATTCAAAACATTATTTCTGAATATGGAACCACAGATCTTGGTACAGAATATTGGGTTTTGAACAGTGAGAGACTGGCAGAGCTCCGGAAGGTAATCTATGAGTTTAAACATAGTCCTTCCAACGCCAAGTACATTGCATTCCTGATCCCATAAAGGCAATTTCCAATCATTTATCTGGGAGCACCAATTTTTAAAGATGTTGCTAAGGTAGTGTATTTCCAACCTCTTCCGGACAAGGTGAGGAAAAGGTTGGCTTCATGGAAAGCTAATTTACTTTTAACTGGTGGCAGATTAATTCTTATCAAACATGTTTTGTCTTCAATCATAATATAGAAGAGCAAGCATGTTTGGGGTAGATAAGAATTTCCTTCAGGCAAAACTTCAAAGTAAAGATAAATAAAAAAATTGAGAATTATTAATTTTTGGTAAAAATGTATAAAACTATAATATGCAGAAATATCAGATGTAAAAATTGCATTATGTGACAGTTCCAGGTGATAGTTATATTTTAACCCCCCTACGATCACCTTTGCAATGGCAGCAGCTCTAAGCTATGTTACTCTCAAGCAGTTCAAAAAAAAATATTTTGGGATAAATGGAAGGAGCTTGGGGGACTCTTGCCAATGATCCATTAAAGGGAAATAACATATTATTTAATTTTGCTACCTCATACTATTTTTGTGTATCTAGGTGAAGAAGGGATGTATCAGAAATTTATCCATAACACATATGCTATTGTCTCCTACATTTTGTCTTTGTTTCATTAAAGTTAATCATACTTTAATCCATCCCTCATGTTTTACATGTAATAATGATATTTCAATGTTCCAGGTTGGAAACTATATCCACAACATGGCCACAATTTGTGGTGGTCTTATCATTGGATTGATCAACTGTTGACAGATTGCACTTTTAACACTTGTCACTAGTTCATTCATTGTTGCTGCTGGTGGGATATCAAATATCTTTCTGCATAGGCTTGCTGAAAATATTCAAGATGCATATGCAGAAGCTGCAAGTATAGTTGAACAAGTATGTCTGCTCATTGGAAACTATATAAAATTAAATTTTCCTATTATTATACATTGTTGTATGATTCCTAACCATAAAAGAGGAAGATGAATGATATCATAAGCTAACATGTGTATTGAAGCTACTTGGTACTTGCTTTTGGATTCTGTTAAAAGTATGAAATGCATAATCAACTAACCAGGGCGATCTGAGTCTAGGGGGCAATAGAACCTAAATTGAGAAGTGGGATAGCAGGAACCTAAATTCCTTGTTTCACATAAAAAAATTGATGGAATTTTGAATGTATTTTCAAATTAACATTCATGGATATAAGAGTGAATATTTATGTGGATATTTGAATGGACATATGGATGTGAATGTTATGGATGTGAATGTTATTTTGCTTATGTGATGTAGAAGAGTGGATATGGATTTGAATTTCATATTAGTTATGTGGATGTATTTGTATTACATATAATATTATGTGTGCATGTGTATAGCATGCATGCTTGTAGAATAAATTCTATATGTTTACATGATTAGATATGGATAGGTATTTAGTTTATAATTTTTTTAAAAAAATAGTACACCTACGATTTTTAATAGTCATGACTAGCCATTATTACGTACAATACTATAAACCATAGGTATACATTGCAATATTTATTCTCATGTTTTTTTATCATCATCTCAAAAAAGGTATTACTACGCTTATTCATCCATCATTATAGATGACGTCTACACTTACATTTATTTATCATCATCTGAAAAAGGTATTAGTACGATTACAAAACCATCAGTAAAGGTGGCAATACCTATGTTTTTTACGAAGTTTTACCTATGCTTTTTAGGAATTTTTACCTACGGTTAATATTCGTACGAATACTCCAATATATAGCTACGATTATTTTTCTGCAGGCATAGGCTTTAGTCACACGTGCATACGTGTCGGATTCAAGCTGTAGAACTTTTCGTAGGTAAAGGGCTTTACCTTCGGATTTTAGATATATACCTATAGTTATTATGCGAAGTTATAGGACTTTTTTTTGTAGTGTGATGTCGTGATGCATATACCCGTCGTGATATGAAAATTGGTCGTGATGCCCTGACCGGGCACGTTCTTCTTGTCGCGACGCAGGATGTCGATGCCTTCTCAACAATGCAGGAGATGAGTGGAGGGACCTTCTCCCTACTCTCTAGCCAGCTAGAGAACAAGAGCTCCTCATCTATTCTTACCTTAGTACCTGCCAAAATAATGAAACACCAAGAAGAAACCCTGTTAGACCATATTTAAGTGAAGCATCTATTCAAAATGAAATGAAAATGATGAAGCATGGGAGGAACGAACCTAGGGGGTGTTTTGAAACCCCTTGGGTTGCATAAAAATGTGGGAAAGAAAGGATGCCTCTATCTAAAAGGAAATAACAACATGCATAAAGGGAAAGATGAGAAGAAAGGAGGAGGAAAGGGCCCCAAAGGGGCGACTCCCTGGCTGCAGATGGTTCTCTTGGTCGTGTAGCAGCCTCTGAAGAAGGTGGAAGTCATCTCCTCAGCCACCAAGCTCCATACTTGAAGGAAGAAGCTTGACTTGATGAATAGGATAATGAAAAAATCAGAGGAAATGGGAAGGCCACGAGCTAAGGGGGAGCTCTGGGGAGATTTTGGCAGCACATCGTGGTAGCTAGGGGTCCTCCTCTCCTTCTAAAAGGGTAGGGTCACTTATATAGAAAGGAGAGAGAAAATCCCATCCATAAGTGATAATGGCCCATGCAAATAATAAAAAGTCAAGTAAATATGCATGAAAAGAGTCCTAGGAGGGTTCCAAGGTGAGATGAAACCTCAAATCACGGCTGGGGGGGTTGTGGGGGTTGTTGTGGATGAAGATAAAGCCAATGGAGGATAAAGGGGAGGTGGTTACGGAGGCCAGCACATGCAGACTATGTCACAACAGTAGGGATGCGACAAGGAGTGTCGCGACGGCCAAGGTGGTCGCGATCATGAAGACACGTGAACAGATATGCATGGCCTATCGCGACGGCCAGGATGGATGCAACCTAAAGAGTAACGCGACGCCACGACCCAGTCGCGCTAAGGATGACTGATCATATAGGAAGTTTAATTGATCATTTGGGAAATATGATCGATTATTTAAGGATTTTAATCGGTTAAATGTCATGAACGCGACCCTCAAGGTCGTCGCGTTAAGCTTTGAGGGTTGAAACCCAAGGACAAGGACTCTGGGGATGATAATTGAAAGAGACAAACTAAGAATTGGACTTTAATGGGCTCAAAACATGGCTAACAAATGGGTTTAGGGTGAGTGACCAACTTGGGGCTCATTAAGGGAACAGGAAATATATATGGTTCAACTTATGGGCCAAAATCGAGTGTCTACACCCTTCCCTCTCAACCTCTATGTGTGTGTGTGCATGTGTGGGAGGGAGGGGATGGGGGTCGGCCCCCTCCCTCTCAACCTCTGTGTGTGTGTTCCTATGTGGGAGGGAGGGGTGGGTCTGTCGCTATAGGAGAGGGGGCCGGGGAGGGAGGGTTTGGGCTGGAGCGAAGAGAGAGAGAGAGAGAGAGAGAGAGAGAGAGACTCACCATGGGGAGTGGGGGCTGACACCACAGCTCTGGGCATCGCCGAAGGGGGTCGCTGGCTGTCGACGCCATTGGAGGTTGGGGCCGCATTGTAGGTGCACAGAGAAAGAGAGAGAGAGAGAGGGGGGGGGGGAAGGGGTGTTTTGTGGTGGCACAGGGTGAAAATATGGCAACGGCTAAGCAGTCGCTGCAATATATGTTCTTTAGCAGCAGCTTCTTAAAATTCGCTAAAATATAATTGTATGGTAGTAGATAATAGCTGTTGGCATATGTATTAATTTTAATACATAAATTTCAAAGAAATAAATATATTTACTACTTATATAAATATATTTATTTTTTTATAATTATCAATATTGCTATATCTATTAATGTATTATCTTGTGATGATACCAAGTAATTGTGTGTCAACACCTAAAGAGCATGTGTCGGCACTAAAAGAAGATGGGAATTTTAGGGAATGAACAGTTAAGGCACAATAATATGATCAAATTTAATCGTAATGAGAAAGAACTGGTGTAACATCGCAAGTTTCTCGGATCCTTGTGGATCCCCACTTAGTGGTTGTGGAGGCCGGTGTGTGGCCAATGACGTGTGTTTCAGGTGCTTGCGCCGGGTAGTGAGGCTTTGTGGGCCAGCAGGTTGGGCCCAAAGTGCTCACTGGCTCTCTGTCTATGAACGCGACAGAGCCTGGCGTCGCGTTCTGAACATGATGTTTCTGGGTGTCACGTTCAGGTTGCCGACGCCTGAGGGGCTTCGTCTGCATGTCTGCCGCACATCGCGCACTGGGCGGACTTGCTGACGTCGGCAGTGGGAAGGCGACAACCACCTACGTTGCATTCTTGTCGCGATTGGAGGGTGTGCTGCGTTCCCATCTCCGAAGTGTTTTTAAGAAGGTCAGCAAAACAGAGCTTCAGCAGGCTCTGTTCGGCCAGGAGGAAGAGGTTTGCGGACTTCTTGGGTGATTTGACGATTTGGGGTCGTTTTTGGTGTGTTCTCGCTCCGAGGGCTTTGCACGGAGCGGGGGAACGCCGGGTGGTTCTCGTTCTTCACGTTCTTCGCAAAGGTAGGGGGATTCTACCATGTTTTGATGACCAAACTTTCCCCATATAAATTAATTCACTTATTTATATATTAATTTTTATGATTAACAAAACAATACTAATGAATTACTTGATCCTTGAGGATAGGAAATAAAAGTAAAAGGAAGTTCAAGACAATCAGGTAAAACACTCACTTCATATTCTTTCCCAAGTCATTGCATCGACTTCTTTATACACCGTAACGATTTGCTCGTCGCAACGATTTCTTAAGTTGTTATAACGACTTCTTTAGAACTCGCAACGACTTGCTCGCTGTAACGATTTCTTAAGTTGTCATAACGATTTCTTAAGACCTCGTAACGATTTGCTCGTCGCAACGATTTCTGAAGTTGTCATAACGACTTCTTTAGAACTCGCAACGCCTTGCTCGTCATAACGATTTCTTAAATTGTCATAACAATTTCTTAAGACCTCGTAACGATTTGCTCGTCGCAACTGTTTCTTAAGAACTCGCAACGACTTGCTCGCCGTAACGATTCCTTTAGAGCCCATAACGACTTGCTCGTCACAACGACTCTATAAGTTGTCGTAACGATTTTCTTAGAACTCGCAACGTCTTGCCTTTTGCTAAGTGTTTCATATCGATTTCTTCAGAAACACAACGACTTGCATCTCATAACGATTTCTGAAGAATTCATAACGATTCTCTTTTGATCACAATGATTTCATAAGTGCTTATAACGATTTCATTATTATGATTTAATGGTTCTCTGTCATAACGATTTGCCTATCAACTTATAACGATTTCATAAGTCATAAAGGCATCGGCTTTGTTTGAAACGATTTCATAAGTCATAAAGGCATCGGCTTTGTTTATATCGATTTCATTGTTATATCAATACTCTTTAATATACGTTGAATAGTCAAAGTCGTATCTCGTCTATTTGACTGCTATGCATTCAATGCACTCTGAACGTATCTCTCATGCATGCAAACGATATCTTCCACTATTGTGCTATTCTGTCTACATCTTTATTTTGACAGAAAGGAGCTTTGCTAAATCTAGAAATATCTTTTCCAACTGTGACTGACAATCAACGATAGCCCTAGCTGTCTCCTATTTATTGTTGATATGCTTGCAGATACCTGACAAGATTTATCTGTACAACGTTGGACACAAAAGATACAAGATATCAAAACATTTCTTTGACGTGTACTAAAGGATAAAAGATTGAAGATCAGAAGCTTCCATGCAGACCAGTCTAACGTACACCAGAATGAGAGACAACGGATCTTTAATGTTCAAATTTCAAGTAGAAGCTTAAATACAAGACTACAAGACTGAGAAGACAACTCTTGAAGAGAACAACATTCTGTGATAGAGAATAGCCAATCCTTCAAGTCTTCAGTAGTTAAAACAAGAGCGAAGCACTCCATTCCAATAGATCTTAGCTCTTAGCTCTCTGTGTTGAAAAAGAAATTCCTGTGAGAGCCAGTGAAGTCTTTGAGAGAAACCAGTGTCAAAATCCTTTCTCTCTCAAGGCTTGTTTGCTTCAGACTGTAGCTGTTTGAGCTAGTTCCTGAAGCTTGTTCTTGTGCTTACTTTTATTAGTTTTATTCCCTTCTGTGTGAAGGAAGACCTGGTGGTATCCAGGGTGGTTGTATTCCCTTCAGGTTGAAGGAAGACCAGTTGAGGCTGGGTGTTAGGATCCGTAAGGGGGATAGTACCCTTGATAGTGATATCGTGAGGTATTACTCAGGGACTGGACGCAGGTCTCCTGTGGAAAGGAGTTCCAAACCAGGATAAAATCCTTGTGTCTTGTGGCTGTGTTTTGTGCGTTTGCTGTTTCATTCCCTCTAACTCTAACCTTCGTTTAAGTTGTTGTGTAATCTTTTTAGTGTACAGGTATCAATCTAAGATCTAATTTTTAATAACCCATTCACCCCCCCCCCCTCTGGGCTAGCTAGTTGGGCAACAAGTGGTATCAGAGCGAGTCTCTTCGACAAAGAAGAAGATCCAACGATCTGAAGTGTAAAGATCCATGGCAGCCCAAGGTAACTTCGAAGGTCAGTCAGTCAATAGACCTCCTTTGTTTGATGGAGAAGATTATACCTATTGGAAGACGAGAATGGAGTACTTTCTACAAGGCCACGATTACATGATATGGTCCATTGTAGAAGAATGCGATCTTCTAGTCACCAATGCAAAGGCTCAGTGGACAGATGAAGACAGAAGAAAAATCTCCTTAAACTGCAAAGCCAAGAGCATCTTGTGCTGTGCCCTCAGCAAGAAAGAATTCAACAGAGTTTCTGCCTGCAAATCCGCAATGGAAATGTGGGAAAAGCTCAGGATTACTTATGAAGGGACAGATAAGGTAAAGGAGACAAGAATCGAAATTCTTGTGACTCAATATGAAAGATTCCAGATGCAGTCAGGTGAATCCATAACCCAAATGTTTAGTAGATTCACAGATATCACAAATGGGTTAGCTGGATTAGGAAAAGTCTATGATGTACCAGATATGGTCAGGAAAATCCTTAGATCTCTGCCATCCTCATGGACTCCAAAGGTAACAGCCATTGAGGAAGCCAATGATCTAAAACTAATGTCATTGGAGAAGTTAATAGAATCCCTCATGGCTAATGAGATAAATATGGAGAGACTAGGAGAATCCTCCAGCAGAAAGAAGCAATCAAATGCTCTCAAGGCCCATGAAGATATATTAGAAGAATCACTGGGCAACAGTGAAAGCAGTAAGGACAGTGATGATGAAGAAGCAATGCTCTCTCGAAGACTTCAAATAATTCTAGCAAAGAAGAAGAAGTTCCAGTCTGGGATAAGATTTTTTAAGAAAAATAAAGATTTCAGAAAACCAGAAGTAAAGGATTGAAGAAAGGAGAAGTGATATGCTATGAATGCAAGAAGCCTGGACACATCAAGGCACATTGTCCAATGCTTAAGAAGAATGATCACAAGAAGAAGGATAATTTCAGAAAATTCAAGAAGTATAAAAAGAAAGCAATGGCAGCTGCTTGGGAGAGCAGCAGTGACTCAGACAATGAGTCAAGCTCAAGCAGTGATGGAGAAGAAGCCAACCTAGCTCTCATGGCCAACACCGATGATAAGGTAACTTCTGACTCTTCCTTTGATTCCTGTAATGATTCAGATTCGGATAATCTAGAAAGTGCATTTATTGAACTTTATGATAAATATAAAGAAGTATGCAAATTATTAAAAGTCAGTAAGAAAAATATCATTTGTCTAGAGAACACTAATTCTGATCTAAAAATAGAAAATGAAGAATTAGAAAAACAAATAACTGAACTTAAAAGAAGAAATAAATTGTTATGTGAAGACCTAAAGGCTAAGAATGAACAAATAACAAAATTGGAAAAACAGGAAAGCACAGATGAATTAAGGAAAGAAATTAAGAACTTAAATGAAGAAAATAATGAACTATCAAGCACACTAGAAAAATTTACCAATGGTAAAAACTCTCTAATATTAAAAGGTACTAGAAGATCAGGTAAGAAGAAAAATGGGTTAGGATATACACCCCCAGATAATGAAGAAACCATAGTCTACCCTAAAACATATCCAACACCAAAATTTGTACATGAACAAGATATAGCATATAAAGCTGATTTCAAGTATATAGAAAAGGTAACAAAATTATCCTACTATGATCACTGCAACAAATTAGGACATATCGTAACAACATGCCCAACAAGACATAAAAAATGGATAATAAAAGGTAAAATTAATAATACTAATCAATCAGGACCCAAAAGAGCTTGGGTACCTAAAACTTAATGTTTAAATTTCAGAGAAAATTCAAGAGCATCCAAATGGTATTTGGATAGTGGATGCTCAAGACACATGTCAGGTAACCAGAAGCTTTTCGTCAATCTCCAAGATGAAGAAGGAACAGTTACTTATGGAGATAATGGAAAAGGGACAGTGATAGGAAGTGGGTCAGTGAACAACAAAGGAAAATCAGTTATTGAAGATGTGTTGCTGGTCAAAGGATTAAAGCACAATCTTATTAGCATCAGCCAGTTGTGTGACAAAGGCCATCAGATTCAGTTCCAAGAATCAAAATGCAGCATATTAAAGGATGGAGCAGTCATCTTTGAAGCATATGAGAAAGAAACTTGTATGTACTCTATCTTGAGGAACTCAAGGTTCAAGATGTCTGTTTGGCAGCCAACAAAGATAAATCAACTGAGCTGTGGCACAGAAGACTGGGCCACTGCAGTTTGGATGGTTGAACAAGCTCAAAAGAGAAATCTAGTGGAAGGACTGCCAAAGGTCAACACAAAAATGGATAGCATCTGCAGACCTTGTGCAAGAGGAAAGCACACCAAGAACTCTTTCAAATCAAAGACAGTAGTGACCACCTCAAAGCCGTTAGAACTACTTCACATGGATTTATTTGGGCCAATGAGGACTACCAGTCTTGGAGGAAAGAATTTTGGATTTGTCATAGTTGATGATTACTCAAGATTTACTTGGGTATCCTTTCTAGAGCACAAAGATGACACCTTTGATAATTTTGTCAGCTTCAGCAAGAAAGTTCAGAAAGATCAGAAGTTCACCATTATCTCTATCCGATCAGATCATGGTGGTGAATTTCAAAATGAAAAGTTTGCTAGGTTCTGTGATGACCAAGGAATTGAGCACAACTTCTCAGCACCAAGGACACCTCAACAGAATGGAATTGCTGAGAGGAAAAATAGAACTCTTTTGGATATGGCAAGAACAATGTTATCAGAATATGACTTGCCAAGATATTTTTGGGCCGAAGCCATCAACACTGCAAGCTACATCATTAATAGGGTAATGATCAGGCCAATTCTGAAGAAGACTGCTTATGAACTCTACAAGGGAAAGAAACCTAAGATCAATCACTTCAAAATATTTGGATGTCCTTGCTTCATCTACAATAATGGAAAAAGAGACATTGGTAAGTTAGATGCCAAATCAGATGAAGGCATCTTTATGGGGTACACTTCTAAACCCAAAAGTTATAGAGTTTTCAATAAATGCTCATTCTTAATTGAACAATCTGTGCATGTTATTTTTGATGAATCTAACCCTTCCTTGAAAAAGTAAGAAATTAGTGACAATGATGATAGATGACTTGTCCGAAAAATTAAAGAATACCTCAATTGAGGACAAGGAAGATCCACCTCTGGAAGAACTGCAGCAAACTGAAATTCAACATGAAAATCTTCCAAAAGAATGGAGACATAAGAAAGATCACCCTCTTGAGAACATTATTGGTGATCCATCCGTAGGGGTAAGAACAAGAGGTAATGTAATTCTTGTGATTATTTAGCTTTTGTTTCTCAAATAGAGCCTAAGACAATCAATGAAGCTTTAACTGATGAATCTTGGATAATAGCCATGCAAGATGAACTAAATTAGTTCAAGAGAAACCAAGTATGGTCACTTGTTCCTAGACCATCCAATCATTCAGTTATTGGCACCAAGTGGGTGTTCAGAAATAAACTGGATGAGTCTGGAGTAATCTTAAGAAACAAGGCCAGACTGGTAGCTCAAGGCTATTCCCAAGAGGAAGGCATAGATTTCGATGAAACCTATGCACCTGTGGCTAGACTTGAGGCTATTAGAATTTTACTTGCTTATGCATCTGCATTAGATTTAAAATTGTTTCAAATGGATGTCAAATCTGTCTTTTTAAATGGTTTTATCAAGGAGGAAGTGTATGTTGAACAACCTCCAGGTTTTGATGACACCGAATTTCCAAATCATGTATTTAAACTCCATAAGGCTTTATATGGTTTAAAGCAAGCACCTAGAGCCTGGTATGAAAGGCTCAGTACTTTCTTATTAGATCATGGTTTCACTAGAGGTCAAGTAGATAGCACATTATTTATTAAATCAAAAGTTCAAACATATACTACTTGTGCAAATATATGTAGATGATATTATTTTTGGATCTACTGATGAATCTCTTTGCAAGTACTTTGAAAAGCTTATGCAGGGAGAATTTGAAATGAGTATGATGGGAGAGCTAAACTACTTCCTTGGATTGCAAATCAAGCAAGGGAAGGAAGGCACCCACATCTGTCAAGCCAAGTACACCAAAGAGCTGTTAAAGAAATTTGGATTTGAAGGTGCGAAGCCATTGTCAACGCCAATGAGCACATCAACCAGAATGGACAGTGATCAAAATGGTAAAAAGGTAGATCAAAAGAACTATAGAGGTATGATAGGGTCATTACTTTACTTAACAGCAAGTAGACCAGACATTTTATTTAGTGTATGCATGTGTGCTAGATATCAAGCAGACCCTAGAGAGTCTCATTTAATTTCTGTGAAAAGAATATTTAGATATTTAGCTAGAACTCATGATTTAGGTCTTTGGTATCCAAAATCTTGTGAAATAAATTTAGTAGGATACTCTGATGCTGACTATGCTGGATGCAAAGTAGATAGAAAAAGCACCAGTGGTTGTTGTCAATTTCTTGCAGGATGTCTGATATCTTGGTCTTCCAAGAAACAAAACTCAGTAGCTCTATCAACAGCTGAAGCTGAATATGTTGCTGCTGGAAGTTGTTGTACACAACTCCTATGGATAAAGCAACAACTTGAGGATTTCGGCATACATATCAAGTCAATTCCACTACTGTGTGATAATACAAGTGCCATCAATCTCACCAAGAATCCAGTGCAACATTCAAAGACAAAACACATTGAGGTTAGATATCATTTCATTCGAGATCATGTAGCTAGTGGTAATTTAGAAATTTCTTTTATAGATACAAATGGTCAACTGGCAGATATCTTCACAAAAGCCCTACCTGAAGAGAGATTTACATCTCTTAGAAGGGAATTAGGGATGTGCAATTTGTGAAAAGATTTCTGTACTTAAATTGGCATATAAATTTTTCAGATTATAATGAAATTTTCTCTCTCTCTCTGGCATTAAGCAAAACTCAGCTTATTTACTTTATTTGACCGCTATTGTGTCAAAAGTAGTTTGACCCGTCAAACCCTTTTGTCGCTTTCTGCCGTTACCCTTTTTAGCGCCTCCCTTTTCGATAAAGTATTATTAATTAGTCAAATCGGTGTGGGAATGACTCATCTCCCTCCTTTACCCTTCCTTCTCCTTTATCTGTTTGCCCAAAGCCGATGCCCTAACGATTCTGGCATCGACTCTCCGCAAGATTTGAAGCCTTCTCTTCTTCCCGCGAAGAATCCTTTGAGGGCTTCCATCCCTTCCATCATCTCCTTTCTCCAGAACCTTTTCTCCACTCTACCCATGGCCGCTCCAGTGATCTCCGGAAGTGTAGGGGGCTACAGTGCTGAGTATTTGTCTCCTGAGCAGCAGGAAAGGTTTACATTCGTCAAGACGAAGGTTTGCGGAAATAAAGCAGTGGATGTACCAAATCTAGAGAAGAATGGCATGAACAGTATAGCAGAAACATTGAGAAGAATGAAGTGGATGGATATTGCCACCTTCACCAAGGTAAGCTATCCCGACCTGGTGAAAGCCTTTTATGTTTGTCTAAAGTCAGAGGAGGATGGGTCCCTTGTCTCATCTGTAAAGGGTATCAAAATTAAAGTAGATCATGAGCTTTTGCACATGTTGTTTGGGGTGAAGACTTCTGGACACAGTGGGGTTCACACAGTGAACGATCAAGCAAAGGGTCTTGGCATTATAGGTCCAGGTTTCAGGCTGAGAGACGGAAATTAGATATCAATCAGATGACTGCATTTAACTGTCTACTTCATTTTATTATCTGCCAAATCATGGTTCCCCGCAGTGCCACTTTCTCAACTTGTACTAGGGCAGATTGGATATGATGTTCTGGGTAATCCAGCAAAAGGAGATTAACATGGCCGAGGTCATAATGGAGAGAATGAAGTTTGCCCATGATCAAATCTGGGATACAAAGAGCAAGTTGAATGTTTCATTGCCCTATGCTCATCTACTTACCAAGATATTCAAACATTTTGGAGCAAATCTATCTGGGGCAGTTGTGGAAAAGATGGGCCAGTCTATAAGTTCCAGGAACCTAAAGAAAAGTGGATTCTCAGTGCAGAATGGGATATGGACAAAGACCTCTGTGGCAGAGGGAGAGGCCATCATTGGAGATGTCCCAGAGATTCCAGAAGAAGCAGCAGATCCACCAGCAGAATTAGAGGTAGAATCAGTAGCAGTAGAACAAGCAGCAGCAGAACCTGCAGTGGAAGATCAAGCAGAGACTTCAAGATCACCTGTTATGGAGGTTGAATCTCATTCTTTCAGAAACTCCAATGGGAGAAGCAGTAGCAGGTGTGGCAGATCCTTTGCCCACCTCCAGAGTTGCCTCTATTCTAAGAGAGGTGTTGGACTCCTTTCCCTCCACCTCAGTTACTTCAGAAATAGGTGGACCTGCAGAGGAAGAAGCTATAGCACCAGGCCATACTGAAAATCTAACTAAAGTAAATATCAACTTTGAGGTGCAAACAGCTACTCAACAAGAAGTAATTATGGAAGAAGTTCCCAGCCAAGGGGAGCCAAATACTAGAGAATCTCAATTGTCAGAATCAGTGGCAGAAGGCCACATTGAGGAAATTATTTTGGAAGAACCTCCTACTTAGGGGGAGCAGGAAAATGATGAACTCAATGCTCCTATTCGGGGGGAGCAAATTGGCAATGAGGAATCTATGATGGAAAATGCTCCTGAGACAGATGCACCATCTCAGGGAGATCAAGCTCCTGCCAAAGTATCTGTAAATGAAGGACCAAGTACAAGCCCTGCTAATATTAAGGAGCCAGTCAATCAGAAAAGTAAAAGCAAGAGAGTGGCTCACAGAAGGCAAAGAAAGAGCCACAGGAAAGTAAATTTGAAGCCTGTTATGGAAATATTAAAGGCTCAAGGAGATATATTATCATCAGTTCAGACCAGTGTCAAGGCATTCTTGCCAGTCAAGCTACAACCACTACTGAACTATCTCAAGTCCGAAATGCTATAAGGTGGTTCAACAAGGAAATGTCAGACATGAAGTCCATGCTATCAGTAATTTCGAGGACAGGTGAATTTTCTCCTTCTGCTACTCAGAGCAGACCAGCAGCTGTTCCTCGGCCACCAGGGCGCCCAGCACAAGAGTCAGGGCCATCAGGGCCATCTCATCAGGATTCTAGGCCATCTGGGCCATCTGCAGTTGTCAGAGATGGTCAAGAAAAGGGAAAGAGCCAGTAGCAGCTACGAAGGCCCCTGAAACTTCTACTCTTGCAACTCCAACCCTCTCTCACCTTCTTCTTGTTCTACAGCCCCTCCAGCTCCACCAACTTTCAAACACCCTATGCCTCGCACCCAAACCTCATCCTCTCTCATTCCATCTCAACCTTCCTTCTCTCCCACTCCCTCTCAAACCTCAGCACCATCATCACCCTCACCTTCTTCACCTCTCACTGAAACTACTCCAGTTCACCCATCTACCTCTTTCAATCCCAAACATCTCTTCTATCCTCCTACTCCTCTTTCTTCTGTCACCCTCATTTTGGAAAAACCTCAAATTGGCAGTGTCTTTGACACTAATCATTCGGATGACTTTGAGAGAAGCACCCTCATCTCCATTCTATCCATTGCCTCTCATGTCCACAGGACTGATCCTCCCAGTCCTGCCAAGAAAAAGAGGAAACATTCATCCTCTGTCAGCCTCCCCTCCTCACCTTTATTTCCTCCTCTTTGGTACTCCCTTACCCTCGAACCTCAGAGAAGATCCATCTATAGGGAATACCTTCAAAAATGTATCATTTCCACTATCTATGGTATTCCTTTCCTCAACCTCTCTGAGCATCTAAACATTGTTCTTCCTCTTTGCCAGTTGACCCACCCTCAAAAATCCAAAATCTATGAGGGCACTGAGTTCAAGACTGAAGAGCAGTGGGCCAACGTCAAGGGCAACAAGTCTCAGTACTCCAAATACTTGACTGCCCGTGCAGAAACCCTTACCCATAGAGATCACCCACTCACTCTTTCTGAATGGTTCATTCTTCAGCATAAGACCTCTTGGGGACCATTCATTCTGAAAGAAATCAGGATAGCCAAGAACTTCCAGTTGTACAATGATTTCTGCTACCTGAACAAGCTGCCTGAAGTCCAGTTCTACCAATTTCATTCAACCATAGTACTGCTGAGATCAGAACATCCAATAAATCTTCCCCTCACAGTGGATTTTGCAAACCTCAAAGTTACCACTTCAGCTCTTCTGCCGAAGCTACACTCCTTAGTGTTTGACTCAGATGCAGGCTCTCATGCCTTTGATATGTTTGCTAAGCAGATGGGCAGAATGTCAGCTAAGCAGGGTAGAATGCCTTCCTTTTTGCGGTTTATTTTAAGAGAATACCACTCTGGCCGCATTTCCTCCCAAGTCTTGGCTCCACTCATTTCTGAGTGTGAGAGGTTTTCTCCCTCCGAATGGGAAAAGCTCTATAAGGAATCCCATCTTCAGCTGCAAGCCATCAACAGTTCATTAGTCAGTCAACATAAGCCTATTCTATCAGCAGAAGCCTTCTTGGATCTCAACTCCATAAATCCAATTCAAGAGATATATGTTCAGTGGGCAGCCAGATATACTGCCTTCTATGCCTTGAAGAAGGATCTTCTTGATCAGAAGATTTTCTATCCAATCTCTCTGGATAGATTTCTCCATCGTGCCAGTTTTGGAAAGAGCACCTACTTCAGATTCATACTGGACAAAGATCAATATGAAGAATTCCTGGAACAGCAGCGGCAGCTATACATTCAAAGGATCATTCCAGCCATGGGTTCTTCTTTTTCAGTTGCTCCTGGTGTTTTCCACCAGATTTTTGAAGATATGGAGATCAAGGCATGGGCTGTCATTTCACAGCATGCCTCTCTTTTGTCTCCTTTGTATTATCTTGCTCCTAATTAATCCAAAGCTTTCTCTCTTCTTTGTCTCATAGACTATCTTTTTGCTTATTGACAAAAAGGGGGAGAACACTAAAGCAACTCTGAAAAACATGTCTGTTTATTTATGCTGTTTAGTATATTTTGTCATCATCAAAAAGGGGGAGATTGATGACCAAACTTTCCCCATATAAATTAATTCACTTATTTATATATTAATTTTGATGATTAACAAAACAATACTAATGAATTACTTGAGCCTTGAGGATAGGAAATAAAAGTAAAAGGAAGTTCAAGACAATCAGGTAAAACTCTCACTTCATATTCTTTCCCAAGTCATTGCATCGACTTCTTTATACACCGTAACGATTTGCTCGTCGCAACGATTTCTTAAGTTGTCATAACGACTTCTTTAGAACTCGTAACGACTTGCTCGCCGTAACGATTTCTTAAGTTGTCATAACGATTTCTTAAGACCTCGTAACGATTTGCTCGTCGCAACGATTTCTTAAGTTGTCATAACGACTTCTTTAGAACTCACAACGACTTGCTCGTCGTAACGATTTCTTAAATTGTCATAACAATTTCTTAAGACCTCGTAACGATTTGCTCGTCGCAACCGTTTCTTAAGAACTCGCAACGACTTGCTCGCCGTAACGATTCCTTTAGAGCCCATAACGACTTGCTCGTCACAACGACTCTATAAGTTGTCGTAACGATTTTCTTAGAACTCGCAACGACATGCCTTTTGCTAAGTGTTTCATATCGATTTCTTCAGAAACACAATGACTTGCATCTCATAACGATTTCTGAAGAATTCATAACGATTCTCTTTTGATCACAACGATTTCATAAGTGCTTATAATGATTTCATTATTATGATTTAATGGTTCTCTGTCATAACGATTTGCCTATCAACTTATAACGATTTCATAAGTCATAAAGTTATCGGCTTTGTTTATAATGATTTCATAAGTCATAAAGGCATCGGCTTTGTTTATATCGATTTCATTGTTATATCAATACTCTTTAATATACGTTGAATAGTCAAAGTCGTATCTCGTCTGTTTGACTGCTATGCATTCAATGCACTCTAAACGTATCTCTCATGCATGCAAACGATATCTTCCACTATTGTGCTATTCTGTCTACATCTTTATTTTGATAGAAAGGAGCTTTGCTAAATCTAGCAATATATTTTCCAACTGTGACTGACAATCAACGACAGCCCTAGCTGTCTCCTATTTATTGTTGATATGCTTGCAGATACCTGACAAGATTTATCTGTACAATGTTGGACACAAAAGATACAAGATATCAAAACATTTCTTTGACGTGTACTAAAGGATAAAAGACTGAAGAACAAAGTTTCCTTGCAGACCAGTCTAACGTACACCAGAATGAGAGACAACGGATCTTTAACGTTCAAATTTCAAGTAGAAGCTTAAATACAAGACTACAAGACTGAGAAGACAACTCTTGAAGAGAACAACATTCTGTGATAGAGAATCGCCAATCCTTCAAGTCTTCAGTAGTTAAAACAAGAGCGAAGCACTCCATTCCAATATATCTTAGCTCTTAGCTCTCTGTGTTGAAAATGAAATTCCTGTGAGAGACAGTGAAGTCTTTGAGAGAAACCAGTGTCAAAATCCTTTCTCTCTCAAGGCTTGTTTGCTTTAGACTGTAGCAGTTTGAGCTAGTTCCTGAAGCTTGTTCTTGTGCTTACTTTTATTAGTTTTATTCCCTTCTGTGTGAAGGAAGACCTGGTGGTATCCAGGGTGGTTGTATTCCCTTCAGGTTGAAGGAAGACAAGTTGAGGCTGGGTGTAGGGATCCGTGAGGGGGATAGTACCCTTGATAGTGATATCGTGAGGTATTGCTCAGGGACTGGACGTAGGTCTCTTGTGGAAAGGAGTTCTGAACCAGGATAAAATCCTTGTGTCTTGTGGCTGTGTTTTGTGCATTTGCTGTTTCATTCCCTCTAACTCTAACCTTCGTTTAAGTTGTTGTGTAATCTTTTTAGTGTACAGGTATCAATCTAAGATCTAATTTTTAATAACCCATTCACCCCCCCCCCCTCTGGGCTAGCTAGCTGGGCAACATGTTTTACACTGTAGATGGCATGTGATTCATGTGTTGGTTGTTATTTGCATTAAAAATGATAAATACCATGCTAGGGCAATGAAAAGAGCATGAAAAATTGATTTTTATATGGTTTTACGTGGTTTGCATAGGAGATCCGGTGATGGTTTCCCAGATTAGGGTTCCACTCTATGAAGGCGATGGACCATTCTATCGTGTTTTGAACGCAATAGGCTGACATGTCGCGTTCTGCTTCTGAACGTGGCCTATCGGGGTGTCGCCTTCAGAAGGCGACAGTACCCCTATCGCGTTAATAGGTCTGAGGGCATTATGGTTGTGTATGATAGTGCAATTATCAGATTAACATTGTGTATTATGTAAAGCATTGATAGGCGGTGCATCAGCACTTGTGGTAAGTGGCATTACCGAGTTTGTATGGTTGTGCGTGCGAGGCAAGTCGGGTATACAACACCGCCCGTGGTTACCTCTCGAGTCGGGCACCCCAGGTTCTTTGTGAGCTAGGCACGTAGTGCTCAGGGTCTTGTTCCGGTACTTGTGTACCGCTTCAGTCTATGTCGTCTTCCTGGACACCCTCACTCTATAGCTTGAGTAGTACGTCCGACTGAGGGAAAGACGACAATGGGACAGTGGCTTGTGTGTTGTGGGTGTACTTAGTCGCTTGTAGCATGCTCTTGGTTGGGGGACGGACATTGGTGGACGTACTGGTCCTCAGCTAGTCCTTATTTTCTAGTGCCTCACTTTAGGGTGCTCGGGCCAGAGACCTTAAACGTGTCAAGCATGGAGCTATGGCCGTTTGGGCTACAGTTGTGGTGTGTGTTTGTCTCCACACCTTGTTGGTTTGTGTCGTGGAGTTGTAGCTGGACCTTTTGTCCTTGGCTACGAGGCTGAGAGGTAGATCTGTGTTGCTTGTCCGGGTCTGTAGCTGGTGTCACGAACTAGTCTTCATCACTCATGTTTGGCGTTAGCCTTCTTTAGCTCGTACTTCTGGGCATGGTTTGTCGTTTACTTATTAAAGTTGAGTATTGTTATTAGCTTAATTTTATTTAAGCAATGTGATTATTATTCCATGCTCATTTAGACTTGTTGGCTATAAATAACTATGTTCTACTCCTGCTTCTCTTGTGTTTTGTGGCTTGCGGCTTTTGAAGGAATTTCCCTACTGAGCCAGTGACTCGTGAGGCGATCACCCCTTATTGCTTTCAGGTGAGGGAGAGCAGAAGGCTTCTCACCCGTCTTCTAGTCCAGAGCCGCGTCGCAACGATGTTGGGCCGACGTATCCTACAGTGTAATTTACTTTTCTGTTGTACCCAGGGGTATACCTAGGCCTGTGTACTTGAGTTCGACTTTTGTTTAAATTTGGCAATGTAAATCTATTGTAAATATGTGTGAGATGTTGAATCTTATATATATATCAGTGTGTTCCTTTATGTTTTCACGGACTTGTGTGTGATATCCCTAGCGAGGCTTCGGCCTGTTCACGAGAGGCAGAGTCGGATCAAGTTTGTTATTAGGTTAACGGGTTAGAACGGCATGGTCCATCACAGTTGGTACAAGAGCAAAAGTCCGTGTAAATATAAAGGAACTGGGAGATTACATAGCCTGATTTTTACATTAGTCCACTGCTGGTAGTTGACCTTGTTTTTGTATTGATTTATTGGTATATATGTGGTTGGAATGTTGTTTGTGCAGGAATTTGAGATGGCTGACAGGAGAGATTGGGGAGGTGGGGGAGATGATCCGGAGGAAACCACTCATCAGTTGATTGAGCGGTTATGGGGGAGCATAACACAGATAAGAACAAGGTTGGACCGACAGGGTCTAGCACAGCCAGCAGTAGCAGGGCCTTCATTTGTTGAGGAGGCAGGGCCGGTACCAGTTGTACCACCACCAGGAATGGAGGTACCTTTTGCGGTACCTGTGCCACCAGTACCACCAGTGAGAGCAGCAGAAGAACCAACTTTGCAGATAAAAAGATTTTTAAGATTGCAGCCACCTACTTATACAGGGGGACCCAATCTAGATACAGCTGAGCATTGGATCCATGAAATAGAAAGTGTTTTTGTGATTATGAGGTGTCCACCAGAAGATAGGGTAGTTCTACATACCTATCAATTACAGGGTTTTGCGCAGGAATGGTGGAGGTTGAAGATGCAAACTACCTTTGCAGGTAGAGCAGAAGATGCCATTTCATGGTTGGAGTTTCTGGAAACGTTTAATGATATGTTTTTCCAAGTACATGTTCAACAAGCTAAAAGGGAACAATTCCGGACTTTGCAACAAGGGAATTCTTCTGTTTTAGAATACCAGATGAGATTTATGGTGCTTAGTAGGTATGCACCGTATGTTGTAACAAAGAATGCAATGATGGTTGAATATTTTATTCGTGGATTGAGAATAGAGTTGCAGAATGCGGTGATGCCACTTATGTGCAAGACTATAGAGGAGGTGGCACAGAGAGCAGCTATCTTAGAGAGGTCTGTTCGGGCTCATCAGTCAGGGGAGATAGGTTCAGGTAGTTTTCGGCTACCGCAGCAGTCTTCGGAGATCAGTAAAGGAAAAGCACCTCCGTGGTCATCTTCCTCAGGCTTCAGCAAATGGGGTTCAAAGTTGAAAAATATATTTAGAGGATGAGGAGGAGGTCGCCAGCAAATGTTCCAGGAGGGACGAGGCTACAGGCCAGAGGTGGAAGAATCGCAGCAGAGTATAGCAAGGTAGCCAATAATTCCACCAGGTTATAGATGCTATAATTGTGATCTACCGGGACATTTGATCGGTAATTGTCCCTATCCAAGAGAGTATGGGTATGAAAGAGGAGTACAGTAGTAGCCACAACAACAGCAGCCCCAGCAACCACCAGCAGCATGAGGTAGAGGAACACCACACCAGTGCGGTAGAGGTCGGGTTATGGCTATCACCTGGGCACAGGCAGAGGCTTCTAATTTGATAGAAGGTATATTGTCTATTTATGAATTTTCAGCAAGATTTTTAATTGATCCAGGTGCTTCTCATTCTTTTATTTCTGAGGAATTTATGGATAATATGGTGCACCCATTAGAAGAAAAGTTATGTGAGTTAGTTTTAGAAGTTCCTTCTGGTGAGCTTATGCTCACTTCTTGCTATATAGATGAAGTTCCTATTGAGATTCAAGGGAATCAGTTGCCTGATAGATTGTATGCTTTGCAGTTTAGAGATTACTGTTGAACAACTCTCTATTTGTTCTTGTATTTTGGTGATAATAAAATTTATGATGTAACTTAAATTGAATATTTTGTTTCATCTGTGTCACATCAATCTCATAGCAAAATGCTGAGTCTCACATTGATGCAATATGGCGCACTAAAATGATAAAATCGATGTTTAATCAATATACATCGATTTCAGTTTAAGTGCCAAAATTAATAAGCGCTACAGCGATTTTGTTTTAATTGATTTTTTAAGCGCTACAACGACTTCGCTAAGTGGCCATAATGATTTGTTAAGAAATCGATCTCAGAACGATTCGCTAAGTGGCCATAACGATTTGTTAAGAAATCGATCTCAGAATGATTCCTTTTATAGCCACAACGATTTGCCCTCATATCGATTTCCTTGCATAACGATTTCATAAGTGATCACATCGGCTTGGGTCTCATAATGATTTCATAAGTGATCACATCGACTTCTTAAGTGAGACAACGATTTGCTCTCACAACGATTTGTTTACAAATGAGCAACGACTCTTCACATAACGATTTCATAAGTCATGCTCATAACGATTTCTTTAGACCGTAATGATTTCTTAAGTGAACGCATCGACTTGCCTTCACAACGATGTTTTAAGAAATCGTTCCCATAATGATTTCATAAGTCATGCTCATAACAATTTCTTCAATGATCATAACGACTTGTCTTTCATATCGATTTGTACATAAAGTTGCAACGATTTACTTGTGAATGAACAACGATTTCTCTTTAATATTTTGAAAGTGTTTTTGGCGCTTAAATGAAAAGTCAAATATCTTCTGACAAAAAGCTGCATAATCTTGTCAGAAAAAGATTTGACCTACTATTTTCAGTATGTTAGCAGAAGCACAGTACTATGCATCGTTTATCATAAACACTCTTTTATGCTAACACTTTCTTCCATGCTCACAGACCTCGAAGACCATCAGAGTCTGATTAAGACAAATAAAGAGGAGATGAGCAACGACTAGAACTCCAACGGATCTCTTCAACAGATCTATTCAAGCTGCTCATATAAAAGATGGAGCATTGTTGAAGATCAAGAGAGAGCTTTCCTGAAAATCCTTCATGGAGTGTACAACTGTGAGAAGAACCTTCATGCCACAAACACTCAGAGAAAGAGAGAAGAGCTCGAGCCAAAATCTACAGAAGCTTTCAAGCAGAAGTCTTCATCGCCTTCAAGCCTTCTTCTCTTCCATTCTCCCTGTGCTCATTGTAATCTTGGGGGAGAGTCTGTGACTGTGAGCTAAGTCCTGAGTGTTCATCTTGTAATAGCTCTCAGTCTGATCTTTCTTTTCTAAGAAAGATTTATGTCCAGCTGTAGGACTGTATACAGTGTGTAACCTAGCTAGAGGTTAGTGTCTAGCAGAACCGTGTTGGGGTTTGTACCAACAGGACCTAGCTGGGGGTTTAAGTCAAGCAGAACCGCACTGAGGTTTGTTCCAGGAGGTTTACTTCTGAACCTGTAAAAGAAGTAGGTTTACTTCTGAGCCTAGAAAAGAAGTGGGCTGCCTTCTTGCCCGGGAAAGAGAAGAAGACCTGGTGGGGTATCCAGGGTGTTGCAGTGTCCTTGAAGAGGACTGTACCTTCGGTTAGTGAAATCCCAAGAGTTTGCTTGGGGACTGGACGTAGGACTTCCATGTGGGAAGGGCAGAACCAGGATAAATCTCCTGTGTCCTTTTGTGTGATTGTTCTTTTGCTTCTGCACTGCCACTCTTCATCATACTAATACTAACCAAACTTTTAAGTGTTCACGTTTTGATTTCAGATTTCAGAAAATCCTATTCACCCCCCTCTAGGTTACCTTGCTGCCGCACACCAAAGGGCCAACAATTACGATATCATTTTGGGTATGGATTGGCTGGAAGCCTATGGAGCAATGGTTGATTGCAGAAAAAAGAGGGTCAGGTTTTGTCACCCTAATGGAGCAGTATTTGAATTTCAAGGTATGTCATTCTACACTTCCAAGTTTATAATTTCAGTACTTAGAGCTAGAAAGTTGTTGAATGCGGGCTGTGTAGCCTACTTAGCTTCAGTGAGTTTGGTTGAATCTGGTAAGTCAGTAGAAGCAGTTCTAGTGGTCAGGGAATTTGCAGATGTATTTCAAGATGATTTGTCAGGTTTAGCTCCACACAGAAAAGTGGACTTTACAATGGAATTGGAGTCATTCACCATGGGGAGCTCCTGTGTTATTTCTAAGAAAGAAAGATGGAAGTTTCAGGATGTGTATTGATTACCAATAGTTGAATGATGTGACTATAAAGAATAAGTATCCACTGCCAAGAATTGATAATTTATTTGATCAGCTTCAAT
This sequence comes from Colocasia esculenta, assembly GCA_014218235.1. Taxonomy (NCBI): domain Eukaryota; kingdom Viridiplantae; phylum Streptophyta; class Magnoliopsida; order Alismatales; family Araceae; genus Colocasia; species Colocasia esculenta. Next base: position 63,662,858 of record CM024760.1, read on the forward strand.
CAGCTAAAGTGTTTTCCAAAATTGACTTGAGGTCTGGATATCATCAGTTAAGGATTAAAGAAGAAGGCATTGATAAAACAGCATTCAAGACTAGAAATGGACATTATGAGTTTGTGGTTATGCCTTTTGGGCTAACCAATGCACTAGCAGCGTTCATGAATTTGATGAATAGAATTTTTCATCAATATGTGGATCAGTTTATAGTGGTTTTTTTATATGATATACTAATATATTCAGCATCAGAAGAGGAGCATGCAGCACACTTGAGGATTACTTTGCAGACTTTGTGAGATAATCAGTTGTATGCTAAATTTAGCAAGTGTGAATTTTGGTTGAAGGAAATTCAGTTTCTGGGTCATTTTATCTCAGCAGAAGGAGTTGCACTTGATCCAGCCAAAGTTGAGGCAGTTATGAAATGGGAAGCACCGAAGACAATTACAGAGATCAGGAGTTTTCTGGGTTTAGCAGGTTATTACAGGCATTTCATACAAGATTTTTCCAAGATTGCAGCACCAATGACCAGATTAACCAGGAAAGATGTACCTTTTGTATGGTCAAGTGATTGTCAGAAAGGTTTTATGGAATTAAAGAAAAGGCTTACAGCAGCACTAATATTAACATTACTAGTGGACAATGGAGGCTTTGTGATATAGACAGATGCATCTAGAAGAGGGCTTGGAGCGGTGTTAATGAAACATGGCAAGGTTATAGCTTATGCATCCAGGCAGTTGAAGCCAGCAGGGGAGAACAACCCAATGCATGATCTGGAGTTAGCAACAGTTGTTTTTGCTTTAAAAATATGGAGGCATTACCTTTATAGTGAAAGATTTGAAATTTTTACAGATCAGAAAAGTTTGAAATATATTTTCTCTCAGAAGGATTTAAAACTCCGACAGTGTAGGTGGGTAGAATATTTAAAAGATTATGATTTTAGTTTGGCTTACCATCCAGGTAAAGCCAATGTTGTAGCTGATGCATTAAGCAGAAAAACATAATTGAGTCATATGATGATTGAGGAATGGAAATTGTATGAAGCAATAGCAGAAAATTCATTGTATGTTCCAAGCAGTCAGTGGCGAGCAGTACTAGCCAGTAGTGCTGTGGAGCCATCTTTATATTGGCAAATTATTGAAGCTCAAAAGACAGATGGGAATTTAGCAGAGATTGTCAAAATGGAGGGTGTCACAATTAATGATAATTGTGTAGTCAGGCTCAGAGGAAGGCTATGTGTACCAGCGGAAAGAGAAGTAAAGCAAAGAATTTTAGAAGAGGCACATAAATCTAGGTACACCATTCACCCAGGCAGTATTAAAATGTCTAAAGATTTGAAAAAGTATTTTTGGTGGCCACATATAAAAAGAGAAATAGCAGAATTTATTGCAAGGTGTTCAGTTTGTCAGCAGATAAAAGCAGAGCATTAGAAGCCAGGGGGGCTACTTCAGCCATCACCAATTCTGCAGTGAAAATGGGATGATATTGCTATGGATTGTGTGGCAGGACTATCGAGGACAGCTACAGGGCACAATGGTATATGGGTATTTGTTGACAGGTTGACCAAGGTATGCAGAATGTTAGTAGTAAGTATGTCTTGGACTATAGACAGATTAGTAAGAATTTATGTTGACAAAATTGTACCATTGCATGGTATTCCGAACACAATTATTTTTAACAAGGATCCAAGATTTACTTCTGGTTTTTAGAGAAGTCTACAGAGAGTTGTTGGCATAGAACTAAGGTACAGTTCAGCTTATCACCCACAAACAGATGGCCAGATAGAAAGAACCATTCAGACAATTGAAGATATGTTATGAGCTTGTTGTTTAGTGTGGGGAGGCAGTTGTGAACACCATCTGGGAATGGTGAAATTTGCTTATAATAACAGTTATCACACCAGCCTTGGAATGGCACCTTATGAAGCTTTATATGGCAGGCCATGCAGAACACCATTAAACTGACATGAAGTTGGAGAAAGGCAAGTAATGGGTCCTGAATTAATTCAGCAAACTACAGGGATGGTCAGATTTATTAAAGAAAAGTTGCAGATAGCTCAAAGTTGACAAAAGAGTTATGTAGACACCCGACGTAGGCCACTTCAATTTGAAGTTGGGGATTATGTTTTTCTGAGAGTTTCTCCTACTAAAGGTGTTTTGAGGTTCCGTAAGAAAGGTAAATTAAGTCTGAGGTTTGTGGGCCCTTTCCAGATTGATTTGGAGAGAATTGGAGAGACAACATACAAAATTGATTTGCCAACAGATTTCACAGATGCTCATGATGTCTTCCATGTTTCTATGTCGAGAAAATACATTAACGATCTATCACAAGTAGTTAGCTATCAGTGTAATGATTTGAAGACCGACATGTCTATGCCAGAATATCCAGTGCAGATAACAGGCCGCAGAACACAGCAGTTGAGAAATAAAGAAATTGAATTGCTAAAGGTCAAATGGGAGAATAGGCAAGAAGGAGAAAATACATGGAAATTGGCAGAGGAAATGTTGAAAGCGTATCCTTACCTGTTTGAGTAAGCTTTTAATTCTTTTTAGATGATAGTACATATTGTTATGTTTATTGCTTTACGTGTTTAAATTTCTTCTTAGATCTCGAGGTCGAAATTTCTTTTTAGATGATAGTAATGTAACGTCGCGCGTTTCTCGGATCCTTGTGGATCCCCGCTTAGTGGTTGTGGAGGCTGGTGTGTGGCCAATGACGTGTGTTTCAGGTGCTTGCGTAGGGTAGTAAGGCTTTGTGGGTCGATAGGTTGGGCCCAAAGCATTCACTGGCTCTCTGTCTGTGAACGCGATAGAGCCTGGCGTCGCATTCTGAATGCGATGGTTCTGGGTGTCGCGTTCAGGTTGCCGACGCCTGAGGGGCTTCGTCTACATGTCCGCCGCGTGTCGCGCGCTAGGCGGACTTGCTGACGTCGGCAGTGGGAAGGCGAGAACCACCTACATCACATTCTTGTCACGAAGAGAGGGTGCGTCGCGTTCCCATCTCCAAAGTGTTTTTAAGAAGGTTGGCCAAATAGAGCTTCAGCAGGCTCTGTTCGGCCAGGAGGAGGAGGTTTTGCAGATTTCTTGGGCGATTTGACGATTTGGGGTCGTTTTTGGCGTGTTCTCGCTGCGAGGACGTTGCACGGAGCGGGAGAAACACCAGGTGGTTCTCCTTCTTCACGTTCTTCGCGAAGGTAGGGGGATTCTGCCATGTTTTACACCATAGATGGCATGTAATTCATGTGTAGGTTGTTATTTGCATTAAAAATGATAAATACCATGCTAGGGCAATGAAAAGAGCATGAAAAATGAAATTTTTCATGGTTTTGAGATCTAGAGATGGTATCCTGGATTAGGGTTCTTGTCTGTGAAGGCGACGGACCTTCCTGTCGTGTTCTGAACGCGACAGGCCGACCCGTTGCGTTCTACTTCTGAACGCGGCCTATCGGGGTGTCGCGTTCAGAAGGTGACAGTACCCCTGTCGCGTTAATAGGTCTGAGGGCTTTATGGTTGTGTATGATAGTGCAATTATCGGAGTAACATTGTGTATTATGTAAGGCATTGGAAAGCGGTGCATCGGCACTTGTGGTAAGTGGCATTACCGAGTTTGTGTGGTTGTGCGTGAGAGGCAAGTCGGGTATACGACGCCGCCCGTGGTTACCTCTCGAGTCGGGTACCCCAGGTTCTTTGTGAGCCAAGCACGTAGTGCTTGGGGTCTTGTCCTGGTACGTGTGCACCGCTTCGGTCTGTGTCGTCTCCCTGGACACCCTCACTCTGTTGGTTGAGTAGTACGTCCGGCTGAGGGAAAGATGATAATGGGAGAGCAGCTTGTGTGTTGTGGGTGTACTTAGTCGCTTGTAACGCCCTCTTGGTTGGGAGACGAACACCGGTAGACGTATTGGTCCCCAACTAGTCCTTGTTTTCCAACGCCTCACTTTAGGGTGCTCGGGCCAGAGACCTTAAAGGTGCTAGGCATGGAGTTGTGACCGTGTGGGCTACAGTTGTGGTATGTGTTTGTCTCCATAGCTTGTTGGTTTGTGTCATGGAGCGGTAGCTGGACCTTTCGTCCTTGGCTATGAGGCTGAGAGGTAGACCTGTGTTGCTTGTCCGAGTCTGTAGCTGGTGTCGTGAACCAGTATTCGTGACTCCTGTTTGGCGTTACCCTTATTTAGGTCGTACTTCTGAGTGTGGTTTGTCATTTACTTATTAAAGTTGAGTATTGTTATTAGCTTAATTTTATTTAAGCAATGTGATTATTATTCCATGCTCAGTTAGACTTGTTGGCTATAAATAATTGTGTTCTACTCCTTCTTCTCTTGTGTTTTGTGGCTTGCGGCTTTTAGTGGTATTTCCCTACTGAGCTAGTGACTTGTGAGGCTCACCCATTATTGCATTCAGGTGAGGGAGAGCAGGAGCCTTCTCACCCATCTTCTAGTTTGGAGCCGCGTCGCAGCGGTGTTGGGCCGACGCATCCAGCAGTGTAATTTACTTTTCTATTGTGCCCAGGGGTATGCCCTAGGCCTATGTACTTGAGTTCAACTTTTGTTTAAATTTGGCTATGTAAATCCATTGTAAATATGTGTGAGATGTTGAATCTTATATATATATATATATATATATATATATATATATATATATATCAATGTGTTCCTTTGTGTTTTCACAGACTTGTGTGTGATATCCTAGGCGAGGCTTCGGCTTGTTCGCAGGCGGCGGAGTCGAATCAAGCTTGTTATTAGGTTAACGGGTTTGAACGACATGGTCTGTCACAACTGGTATTGGCTTTTAATGCTTAGGTCAGCTCGTATAAAAAAATCCAAACTTTCAATTGATGACCAGAACTAATATTGGCTTCTAATGCCTAGGTCAACTGTGTCGATCACTATAAACAAAGGATAAATGAAGAACTTAGTTTAAACTTCTTCATCATCAATACTTCTACCATAGGCTAGAATATCTTTGGATTTTAATTCTTACTCTTACATTTAAGCTTGATCAAAAAATATATATATATATATATATATTCATTTTTTTTTTGGTAACAAGGTCCTCAGGGCCTCAAACTAGGAGAGTGCACCCTCCCCCAAAGGAGGAGAATGTTCTCACTCCATCAGTGAGAGCAGCCTAGGCCGAATATAGTATAAAATATCCTTGGATACAAACTAGCATGGGCATACCCCATGTAAACCATTCTGACATGCATAAGGCCAGATTTATCAATGACCATCGGCCCCTAACAAGGATGAGGGAGGGTATCAATACAAGAGAAAGCGGTATTTTCGATGGACAAGATCAGTCGGAAATCCGACGGAAATCCGTCGGAAAATGTGCCTTCCGACAACTTTCCGTCGAACACTCATCGGAAAATGTCCGTCATAAAATTCCGGTCAGATATTACCGACAGAATAAATAACCATCGAAAATCCATCAGAAATTTCGACAGAATATTCCGTCAGAAATTGCATCGGTAACTTCCGACAGAAGTACTCGGAAAATATTGTCAGAAATTTGGTCAGCATTTTCCGACCGAAAACTGTCGGAATTTCTGTCGGTAAATTCCGACCGAATATCCGTCAGAAATTCCATCGGTACTTTAGACAGAAATGCCGACGGTTAAATTCCGTCGGTAAACCACATATTTCTGACAGATAACTGTCGTCGAAAATTTCGTCAGAAATAAGTAATATATTTTTTAAAAAATTACATAAATGACAATATTTTTTCAAACCTGCTAAAATATTCATACATTCCACAACAACAAGTACTCACAATCAACATAAAATCATAAAACACAACAAATATAAAATCATAGACAATAATAAATGCAAAAAATCAAGATAGGTCTACTGGATCATCTGCTGTCCCCGTCTCATGATCGTCACGTGCTGGAGGTGGATCCTATATTAAAAAAATTTTATATGAGAAACATTAATAAAAATTATTTTATAAACATTATTTTCAAAAATTAAATTTAAAACATGTGATTATTCCTCAAGTTTAATTAAAAAATATTTTTGATCATTTACACTTTGGTTTTTTTTAGATTAGTGATTTGAGCGCCGAACCTAAACCGGGAATCCAATTAGGATTCCGTCAGTTCCCACACGTAACTTTCACCCACCCGGTCCTGCCGGAGCAAACGTCACATCGATCGGATCCATATTTGTGATTTTGGACCGTCGGGTTGTGTGTTGTGATCGTTTCTACTTTGCTTTTTTTATATTAGAGATTGGAGCGTCAAATCCAAACCGGGAATCCAATTAGGATTTCGTCAGTTCCTACACATCACTTTCACCCACCCGGTCGTGTCGGAGCAAACGACACCCCAATCGGATCTTTATTTGTGATTTTGGACTCCCGGGTTGCGTGTTGTGATCGTTTCTAGTTTACTATTTTTTATATTAGAGATTTTAGCGCCAAATCCAAACCTGGAATCCAATTAGGATTCCGTCAGTTCCTACACGTCACTTTGACCCACCTGATCGTGTTGGAGCAAACGGCACCCCGATAGGATCCCTCTTTTTTATTTTGGACCCCCGGGTTGCGTGTTGTGATCATTTCCACTTTGCTTTTTTTATATTAGAGATTTAAGCGTAAAATCCAAATCAGGAATCCAATTAGGATTCCGTCAGCTCCTACACGTCACTTTCACCCACCTGGTCGTGTCGGAGCAAACAGCACGTCGATCGGATCCCTATTTGTGATTTTTGACCACCGGGTTGCTTGTTCTGATCCTTTACAATTGAGTTTTTTTATATTAGTGATTTGAACGCCCAACCCAATCCAGGAATCCAATTAGGATTCCGTCAGTTCCCATACGTCACTTTCTCCCACCCGGTCGTGTTAGAGCAAAAGACATGCCGATCGGATCCCTATTTGTGATTTTGGACCCCCGGGTTACTTGTTCTGATCCTTTACCCTTGAGTTTTTTTATAATAGTAATTTGAATGCCCAACCCAATCCGGGAATCCAATTAGGATTCCTTCAGTTCCTATACATCACTTTCACCCACCCGGTCATGTCGGAGCTAACGGCACGCCGATCGGATCCATATTTGTGATTTTGGACCCCCGGGTTGATTGTTCTAATGCTTTACACTTGCGTTTTATTTATATTAGTAATTTGAACGCCCAACCCAATCCGATAATTTAATTAGGATTCCGTCAGTTCTTACACGTCACTTTCACCCATCTGGTCGTGTCGGAGTAAACGGCACCCCGATAGGATCCCTATTTTTTATTTTGGACCCCCGGGTTGCGTGTTGTGATCGTTTCCACTTTGCTTTTTTTTTATTAGAGATTTGAGTGCGAAGTCTAAATCAGGAATCCAATTAGGATTCCGTCAGTTCCTACACGTCACTTTCACCCACCTGGTCGTGTCGGAGCAAACGGCATGCCGATCGGATCCCTATTTGTGATTTTGGACCACCAGGTTGCTTGTTCTAATCCTTTACAATTGAGTTTTTTTTTATATTAGTGATTTGAATGCCCAACCCAATCAGTGAATCCAATTAGGATTCCGTTAGTTCCCACACGTCACTTTCGCCCACCCGGTCGTGTCAGAGCAAAAGACACGCTGATCGGATTCCTATTTGTAATTTTGGACCCCCGGGTTGCTTGTTCTGATCCTTTACACTTGATTTTTTTTTTATAATAGTGATTTGAATGCCCAACCCAATCCGGGAATCCAATAAGGATTCCTTCAATTCCTATACGTCACTTTCACCCACCCGGTCATGTCGGAGCTAACGGCACGCCCATCGGATCCCTATTTGTGATTTTGGACCCCCCGGCTTGTTTGTTCTAATGCTTTACACTTGAGTTTTATATATATTAGTAATTTGAACACCCAACCCAATCCGATAATCTAATTAGGATTTTGTCAGTTCTTACACGTCACTTTCACCCATCTGGTCGTGTCGGAGTAAACGGCATGCCGATCGGATCCCTATTTGTGATTTTGGACCCTCGGGTTGCTTGGTCTGATCCTTTACACTTGAGTTTTTTTATATTAGTGATTTGAACACCCAACCCAATCTGGGAATCCAATTAGGATTCTGTCAGTTCCTACACGTCACTTTCACCCACCCGGTCGTGTCGGAGTAAACGGCACGCCGATCGGATCACTATTTGTCATTTTGGACCTCCGAGTTGCTTGTTCTAACCATTTACACTTGAGTTTTTTTTATATTAGTGATTTGAATGCCCAACCCAATCCGGGAATCCAATTAGGATTACGTCAGTTCCCACACGTCACTTTCGCCCACCAGGTCGTGTCGGAGCAAACGCCACGCCGATCGGATCCCTATTTGTGATTTTTGACCCCCGGGTTGTTTCTTCGGATCCTTTACACTTGATTTTTTTCTATATTAGTGATTTGAACTCCCAACCCAATCCAGGAATCCAATTAGGATTCCATCAGTTCCCACACCTCACTTTCACCCACCCGGTCTTATCGGAGCAAACGCCACGCCGATCGGATCCCTATTTGTGATTTTGGACCCCTGGGTTGCTTGTTCTGATCCTTTACACTTGAGTTTTTTTTATATTAGTGATTTGAATGCCCAACCCAATTCGGGAATCCAATTAGGATTCTGTCAGTTCCTACATGTCACTTTCACCCACCCGGTCGTATCGGAGCAAACGGCATGCCGATCGGATCCCTATTTATGATTTTGGACCCCCGGGTTGCTTGTTCTGATCCTTTACACTTGAGTTTCTTTTTATATTAGTGATTTGAACACCCAACCCAATCCGGGAATCCAATTAGAATTCTGTCAGTTCCTACACATCACTTTCACCCACCCGGTCGTGTCGGAGCAAACGGCATGCCGATCGGATCCTTATTTGTGATTTTAGACCCCCGGGTTGCTTGTTCTGATCCTTTACACTTGAGTTTTTTTTATATTAGTCATTTGAACGCCCAACCCAATCCGGGAATCCAATTAGGATTCCGTCAGTTCCTATACGTCACTTTCACTCACCCGGTCATGTCGGAGCGAATGGCACGTCGATCGGATCCCTATTTGTGATTTTGGACCCCCGGGTTGCTTGTTCTGATCTTTTACTCTTGGGTTTTTTTTAGATTAGTGATTTGAACGCCCTTTGCACTTCTATTTATCTTAGAATAGTAATTTGAGCGCTCATGTGGTTTTTTTATCCTTCCATAAGTTGATTATATAAAGGGACCTTCATTATATGTTTCTTAATTTAGATTTCTTTTTTTCCCTTTTGACCTTCTTTAGTGGTTTCACTTCATTCAATCTATATGAAATTAATAATAATACTCACCTGAGGAGCTGGCTGTAAGGGGCATACTCCCTGCATGGCTGAGATCAACTGCTCGACCATAACGCCAAAGTGCATCCGTACCTCTTCCCAGATGAGGGTTCTCATCTCCTCTACACCACTGCCGAGTGGCGCAGCATATGAACTCGCGTATGCCAGAGGAGCGACCGAACTCGCATATGAGGACAACACTGTAGTAGTATCCAGGCTGTCCCCAAAGCCGTACACTCGACCCTTCCTCGGCCCTCCCGCTGCATCGACCCAAGCCTCCGGATTCAGGTTTGGCCGGGGAGTGCCCTCTGCATAGCGATCCGCCATCGTCCTGTCATAGGTCTCCTACAGAACAAATTAAAACTAAATTATTGAAATCAAATTATTTTAGTATCTTAATTGAATTCAAAATGTATATTTTGACTTATAGAAATCGTGCGAGCACTCTTGCTGACATAGTCATTCATCCCCTTCCGCTTATGAGTCCGAACAAATAACTCGCAAAAAGTAGGGGCACACTCGAGCTCGTGACGCTTACAATTCAACAAAATTTGTTAGTTTCACAATAATAATTAATGTATTAAGCAATTGAACAATAATATGCCTGCCAATTTTTGGCTGTGGGTTGCATAAGATACAAACCCTCTAGTATGCACATTCTTCTCCGGATGAGTTGATCGATTGTGTTTTGCCGCATGTGACCGCTCCTGCCATGGTCTAGTGGCCCAACGATGACAAAGGGACTCCTAATAGTCCCTCCTCAGCCAAACAGGGCCATAATCCAGCCAAGCCATAGGATCCCGGCTGCCTGTGGTCTTCATTGCCTTGTCCCGGGCCTCATACATTGACTTACTTAAATTAGTCTGGGCAGTAGACTCCCAGACAGCTCGAGCTCGAGGGAGATCCTCGGGTCTCATGAACGCGTACCTCCACTGTTTAGAAATAAAATTACTCAACTTTGTGCACTAACAGAGATAGTAATTAAAGAAATGACTTCAAATCAGTAAAAATTAATAATACTGTGAACATGTGAAATAATAAATCTCGGACGGGCACCGGGAACTCTCTCCATGCATCCACTGGTCCTGGAATGTGTGCGTGGACCAGCGTCGTGATATAGCGGGAAGCAAAACCGGGATCTACCTTCCCCCTGCAATTGTACACTAATTTTGTACATGAACTGTATAGCATAAATAACAAATACAGTAAGTTTGAAGTGATCAAGTTTACCCTGGAATCCAACATGGCTGCCGTCCAGGTAGCTGAGGCCCCTCCTCATCCGCTTTTGGATGCTGGCTCTCCACCTCTGTTGAAAACAATTAAGTACACTATTGTTGTATAAATTGGAAGACAAGAAACGTACTAATCTATGGAAACATACATGTACTTGGTGGTGAGGAAGAAGGGAAAGGTGGCGCTACTGGCGTGGTCGGGGAGGTGGTCCCTGTCAAATTATATACACATTAAAAAATATGAATTTAATACGAAAAATAATATATAGAGTTTTGTGTTTACATTTACATATACATATACCTGTCGTCAGGACGACCGACGTGGACAGGGAGGCAGTCCCTGTAAAATTGTATGTACGTTAGAAAATATAAAGTTAATGTGAATAAAATATATAGAGTTTTGTGTTTACATATACATATACCTATCGCCGGGACAACCGGTGTGGACGGGGAGGCAGTCCCTGCAAAATTGTATGTACGTTAGAAAATATAAAGTTAATGTGAACAAAAATATATAGAGTTTTGTGTTTACATATACATATACCTGTCGTCTGGACGACCGGCGTGGATGGGGAGGCAGTCCCTGCAAAATTGTATGTACGTTAGAAAATAGAAAGTGAATGTGAACAAAAATATATAGAGTTTTGTATTTACATATACATATACCTATCGGCGGTACGATCGACGTGGACGGGGAGGCGGACCCTTGGCCTACGGAGGTGGAAACCCTCTGACTCCGTCCTCCACGTACCATATCTCTATTGAGATAAATAAAGATATAACATGTCATCAGCACTCAAATTTGAAGTAGCTATTGAATAACATATAATTAGCAACAACACTCAGTTCTTACAAAATTTTATAATATTATCTATATTCATCATTAGATGCTGAAGATATGTTTAATTCAGCGTCATCTTCGTCATCCTCCTCGAATTCGTCCTCATCATCAGGGGACTCTTCCTCCTCATCAGACTCCACCTCCCGCTCAAAGGCATTTGGGTCAACTTCTTCCTATTCGTTATTCTTATATAAGCAAATTGGTTCATTTATATCATCAACACTGAACTATGTAGAAGCCGCCAACTCTCGTGCGTCACTCCGATCTGATTGGAAAAAATTGTCATTAACATCTTCGAGCTCATCATCAGCCGGGACAAGCTCATACTCAGGGAATAGCCTTGATTTCACTCTACATGCAGCCCACCAATCTCTCAATTTAAGGGACGAATAATTTGAATAATAAACTTGTTCGGCTTGTGCCACCAGAATGAATGGCTCATACGTACTCAACTTGGACTTATGCTTGACATCGACAATTCCATATGTTGTGTCATTACGAATAGAGGTCGGATCAAACCAATGACACTTGAAGAGAAATACATTGTTGCCTTGTCCCAAAAATTGCAGTTCAATGACTTCTTCGAGAATGCCATAATAGTCTATTTCATTTTCATTGTAGGCACTTCCCTTCACACATACGTCGTTGTTCATCGTAGACTTATTCCATCCATAATCTCTCGTGTGAAATCGGTATTCATTCACAATGTAGCCTGGATAGACATGTACAATCTTCGAGGGCCCATAACTGATCTCTTGTACTCTTGAATCAGTAATAAAACATTATTCAACCTATTATTAAAAAAAGGGATAGACAATGACAAATTACAACAACTAATTATGCATAAGAGCATAACACTTATGCTTCAAAATATTTAGACACTTACTCGAGATCTTAACCAAGTAGGAAAAGACTTCTCCCGTTCCTTTTCAACCTGCACGTCAATCAGACGTGGATTTCGTTGCAGTATGACCTTGTCAAACTCTCTACAATGTAAATGTCACACAACCTATAAGTTCTGCGTATTGCTCGCAAATGATGTACATCATTAGTGTTGAGAGCTTACTCAATGTAGGGATCTAGTTCTACACAATTCATGAATATGTAGATCTCTGCAGCTACCAACTCTCTATCTTCGAGTGCGTGAGTAGAAGAATATCCGAACACTCGTCTAGGACACTTGAATATAGAGAGTCGATCAGACACATTCGAATCTCCACCATCATCATTATGTGGAGGTTGAGTGCGTCGGGTTCGTCTTTCCGTGTCAAAGTATATCGAACAAAAGCTCGATATCTCTTCAATAAGGTATGCCTGGGTAATGGAGCCCTCAACTTGTGCTTTGTTGTGGACTTTCATCTTAAGATCGTGCATGCACCTACGACAATAATTCAAATGAAAATATATGAAATATAAAAGATCATCGTAATGTGAATAAATTGAGACATAGGAATATACCTCTCAAACGAATACATCCATCAAAATTGTAATGGTCCTCCGACCCTAGCCTCATATGGCAAATGGATGATCAGGTGCTCCATTGAATCAAAGAATGCTGGAGGAAATATCTTCTCTAATTTGCAGACTGTCTGTATTATATTTTGCTCCATATTTTGCAAGTCATGAAGTCTGAGTTCTGATGCAGATAAAATCCTGAAGAATTGACTCAGCTTAGTCATTGCTCCCCATATTTGCTTCGGTAACAACTCACGAAAAGCAATTGGTATCAGTCTTTGCATGAAAACATGGAAGTCATGACTCTTCATTCCGTATATTTTCCCCTCATTGACATTTATACAATGGGTAATATTCGAGACATATCCATCCGGAAATTTCAATTGTTTCAACCATTGCAACACTTCCTTAATCTGTCTGGCCCCAAGCACATATGAAGCTTTAGGTTGCACCACTTTTCCACTAACATGCTACAGCTCTAGTTCAGGACGTCTGCAAAGTACATTCAAATCCATTCGTGCCTTGACGTTATCCTTCGTTTTACCTTTGACGTCCATAACTGTGTTGAACACATTATCAAAACCATTCTTCTCTATATGCATGACATCTAGGTTATGTCGTATCAAAAGTGTTGACCAATAAGGCAATTCCTAAAAGATGCTTTGCTTCACCCAATTGTGATCCTTCCCAAAGCCGGCGATTTTTCAGGTACTACCAGCCATTTGTAATACAGTCGGTAAGTTCTGGACCCGCCTCGACATGTTTCCACCAGACACCCGTTCCATATCTACTTCATCCATCACAATTGTATTTTTCATAAAAGAATCATTTTGCTTTCGGAAAGGATGGTCACTCGGTAGAAACCAACGATGATAATCGAACCAACATGATTTTCCCTTAGATTTCAACATGAATGATTTAGAATCCTCCATGCAATAAGGACATGCCAACCTCCCATGTGTGCTCCAGACAGATAACATGTCATACGCTGGAAAGTCACTTATTGTCCACATTAATGCAGCCTTCAAATTGAAATTCTATTTTCTGGATGCATCATAAGAGAGAACCCCATCTGACCATAACAATTTCAGCTCATCAATCAACGGTCTGAGATATATGTCTATATTTTTTCCTAGACTTTTTGGACCTGGAATCAAATATGAAAGGAATAGATTCTCACGCTTTATGCACATGTCTGGCGAAAGGTTGTACGTTGTTAGGAATACTGGCCAACATGAGTAAGATGCCACTGAATCTCCGAATGGATTGAAACCGTTTGTGCATAAACCCAGCCGCAGGTTGCGTGGATCCTTTGAGAAGTAAGGATGAGTACGGCTAAAATGAGCCCAAGCTTCATTATCGACAGGATGACTGATTTCACCATCATCACGATGGACTCTTTCCACATGCTAAGTCATATGTCCAGCTGTCTTCGGGGACATGAACAACCGCTGCAATCTGGATGTGATCGGAAATTACCGCAATGACATATATAGAACATCCTTTTGCTTTGACTTGTCTCCTCTCTTAGGCTTGAATCTATCATGCATACAAATACAACATGATGTCTTATCTGCATTACCTTTGTAGTACAGCATACAGTGATTCAGACATGCATCAATTTTCATAAAACTAAGCCCCAAATCATTCACCATCTTCTTTGCACGGTAAAAATCATCAGGCAACCTCTCTGATTGAGGAAGCATACTCTTGACGAGTAAGAGAAGCCGATCAAAACAACTCTCACTCATATGAAATTCAGACATCAAATTCAGTAGATGCGACACTGCAGACAACCGTGTATGCTTCTCACAACCATCCCATAATGGCTCATCAGCATCTCGAAGTAACTGATAAAATCTCTAAGCTCTATCATTCGGCAGTTCTTCATTAATTTTTTTGGTCATCATGAATATTGAACTCCGGACCAGCAGCATCGACAACCATGTCTACGTATGTACTTGTGGAGGCAAAGTTGGCTGGTTCAGACGACTGAATATTCAACTCACCATAAGACGACCATAACTCATAATGGGCAACAAATCCTCTCGTATACAAATGATGCTGCACATCCCATGTTGATATCCACTTTCTGTTCTTACAAGCTGAACATGGACATCGGATGTTACCCATCGGATCAACTGCTACTGATGAATTACTCGATGCAAACTGAATGAAACTGTCAACTCCATCTTTAAACTCCTCTGTCACAACTCCATTAACTATTCCACAGTATATCCATGACTGATTCTCATAAGACATTTTTCCTACACAAATTAAATGTCATGTCACGAGTTAAAATCCAACACACCCTCACATCGTTCGATCGAGTAAGTCAAAATGAATAGGTAGGGCATTTATTTAGATTATCACTTTTTACCCATCTATGAATATTTGATCGCACTCAGATGGCCATTTACTATGTGTTTGTATTATTTGCTGAAAATTTCGGCAGCATCTCCCCACACCTCTCCGATATACCAAAAATATTTATTGATTAAGATATTTTCTTAAACAGTTACTAATAAGTGGTTAAGAAAATACTCTGAATCAATAAAGGTATATTAGAGAGGAGTGAGTAGAAGCACCCGAAATTTTCAACAAATAATACTAACACATAGTAAATGACCACCTAATTACGATCAAACATTCACAGACTATCCAAAATGGGACAATTCAAGACTTTGAGTTAGATATGCACGTTCTCATCATTGAAAATAAGATTGGTGCACATCAATCCCAAAGTCTTGAACGTTAAGGTTCACTGACACGGGCTTAACATGCTCTCGTAATTTGTGTGCATTGATAAATTACTATACATGCATAGATCAAATTTAAAAATTACATAAATATTAAAGGAAGATGGAAATAAAATATTACATGTGAGCAAATGCAATATTAAACCAAATTCACACATATATGTAAATGAATTACATTAATGTAAGAACTGCAATACTAATCAAGAAAAAAAAATTAAATGTGAAGTATGATTTATGGCCAAGATAAACAAACTAACTTAAGAGTAGGCATATGTCCTCATCTCAAAATTATCCATATCTATCTAAAATTATCCATATCCATATGAATTACACTTATTCCTTTCTCACCATGTCTAGATACCAAACCTAACCAGAATTCTCTATATGGTGACTCTCTCTCTCTCTCTCTATCTCAATAACTAGATTTTTTTGTAGGAATAAGAATATAATAATATAAGTTTTTTTCCATATATACACCTATTAATATCATAATTGGGCAAAATTCATCATAATTTTGCATTGTCACCAAAACTTGTTATGTGAAAATATTTTGATTGCATAGTCAAATACATTGGTAAAAATAATCAAATACTTTAGTAAAATAATTAGACATTTTAGTCAAAAATTAAATACTTCAATAATATAATCAAATATTTTGATCAGATAATTAAATATTTTAGTAAAACAATTAGATACTTTGTGCAGACAATCAAATATTTAGTTTCACACTAGAGAATGGTTACATGATCAAAATACATGGCAAAATTAATTAAACTAGAATTAGCATAACATCATGCAGCTTATACATATTATGACTTATGAGTGTGTGTCACAATCATACTTATGATGCCATAAATATATTCAATTATATATGCATACACCCACGATAAAACAAGTCTTATACGTACACATAACACACATGAAGTGTATATGCCTTGAGGTGCTAGGAACTCTTATCCATCTTCCTTTAAAGTCATGGGTCACAAGACTTTATGATTTTGCCCGTACGTTTTTAAGTTCTAAGTCCCATACGGATATTTGTAAGGAAAATACATCTCTTCTTAAGATGACACTATTTTTATTTCTTATATATGTGCATCAAAGATTTTTATGAGACATGATCTTAAATTAGTTCTTATCATACTTATTTTATTTTAGATTAAATAGACAGATTTCGTAAAACTTAACACACATTTTCTAAATCAAAATAAAATAGAAATCTATTCATGTCAGGGGGAGGAGGGGACTGTGGGGGAGGAGGGAACTGTGGGGGAGGGGAGGACGGTGGGGGAGGGCACTGTGGGGGAGGGGGGATTGTTGTGGGGGGGGAGGGGGACGGTGGGGGAGGGCACTGTGGGGGAGGGGGGGACGGTGGGGGAGGGGGGGGGGGGGGGACGGAGGGAGGGGGGAGGGGGGGGGGGGAGGTGGGGGAGGGGGAGATAGTGGGGGAGGGGGGAGGGGGGGACGGAGGGGGGAGGGGGAGGGGGGGACAGTGGGGTATGCACAGCAAAATTAACAAGGGAATCAACAAGCTGGTTGGTTTTCCGGTACACATGGGAAAGAAGAATGGACTCGCGGCAGATGATCGATCTTGCACCCTTCCACCATCTCAAAGCACGCCAAGAGGCAGCCTTATCATCCCGGATGGAATTAACTAGAACCTGAAAGTCAGAGTAAACAACAAAAAGCCTTATCATCAGCCTTATGTATATATGATCGTTGAATCACGGACTACATCTCATCAAGATCCCTATTATTATAAGTAAATCAGATTTAGTCTGTTAAATTTGATTTGTATTTAAAATTAGCCTGTTGAATTTGATTCATATTTAAAATCTAACCATTTCATGATCTCTCACACATATATGTAGATATATATATATATATGTGGGATCAATTGATCAATTTGCATCCTAGACATATTCTTTCAAATTAATTAATTTACTCTATTCTGAAATTATAATTATTATATTTAAGTTTGATAATGATTAATTGACATTTGAATTAATCATTATGACCTACGCGATACATATATATCTACTCATATTGTAAGATCAATTTGATCATCGTTCAATAACAAATAAGTAAATTCTTAATAAATATTTACTTCTATGAATAATTTATTATATATATACTTATTAAATCAAATATTTATGTAAATTAACTTACTACTCTAGAAACATATAAATATATATAAACACATATGTATATATGTTTACTAAATTTGTGTATATTTATATTTATATATTAGTAACACATATATTTATATTTGAGACTCCAACTATATATATCTAGCACAAATATACATATGTATTAAAAATATAAAAACATATGTATACATCAATCACTAAACTAAACTAAATTATTATTAAAAGTTTATATATTCTATATATTTTTTATTTGTAGTCTTTTATATTTTAATATATGAATATTTTTATATTAGTCAATGCCTTGTCTACGGTTAGATCACTACTAACTAATAATGTCAGCGGCTCTCTTCAGCCACAAACACTTATTGTATATCATAGGTTTCTAAGACTGTGGACATAATATCATTATGTCCGCGACTAAAACAGTCGTGGAAAACTATATGTCTACAGCCGTATGTAGCGGTAGCCTTAAGTAGACATTTGTCTACGGTTAACTTTTAGCCACTGATGTATGCTACACTTTTGTTAGTGAGATATTTTAGCCGCGAACAAAATATTTTTATGGCGACGGTCTATTATGGCCGCTGCTTTATATCTATTTTGTCCTTGATTTTTCAGTCGCTGACATATAGTCATTGATAAATGTCGGTTCTCTTGTAGTGTGCATGAATTCATAATGTACATCACACTTCACATGTTTACAAAGATGAACTTAGTTGACAAGTTTATACATATTTGCCAAATTTCTGCATAACAAAGGAGAGCACTATGCTTTATTGGAGCACTGTACTTTATTGGAAAATGTTGACAGCATCCCCACTGGTCACATATAACTAGGAAGCTGTTGCATATAAGCCGACTATATGCAATGGTTTTCAGGGGTTGTCACATAAAGTTTATATGAGATGATTTCTTAAGGCGATTGAATAAAGTTTGATTATGTGACACCTAAGTCAGACCGCCACTCATAAGTCTATATACGATGATCTCCAAGAGCTATCGCATTTAAATAGGTTTTATGTGACGACCACAAAGAGCCGTCATATATACCGATCATTATGCGATGACTCCTGGAAGTCGTTGCATATACTGGGCTTATATGTGATGGCTTCAAGAGACCAACACATTTAAGTAGACTACATGCAACAGACTCCAGATGCCATTGCATATACCTATTGTTATGTGATGAATCCTACAAATTGTTTCTTATAAGTGGACCATATGCAACGGCTTCAAGAGGCCGTCTTGAAGCCGTCGCATATAGTCTAGTTAAATGTGATGGCCTCTTATTAAAGCTATCACATACAAGCGGACCACATGTGACGGCCTCTTGAAACATCGCATATAAGTTGACTATGTGCGACGGCCTCTTGAAAACATCATATAAACTTATCTTGGTACGAAAACTTCAACAGGTCGTCCTATATAACCTATTTATATGCAATGCCTTTTAGAAGAACCCTCATGTATGCATATTAGTGACGGCTTTTTGAAGCCGTCATATTTAACCAGTCGCAAAAAGTGCATTTTCTACTAGTGAATTATAAAGAGAAAATGATATTCACATTTAGAATATTTATTTTGCTAGACAATATGAGGGCAAAGATTTAAACTAAATATATGTTGGAAGGTGTTAACTTGCTCCTTATATATAATTATCTAACTATTTACGTATGACATGTGTATTGTTCGCGACCAAACAAGTATTTGAGTATCTACTGTTTGCATAATTTAATATTCTTGATATAAATTTAATATTCCTGATATATTTTATGTATACGACGTTGAGTAAGTGGTCAATGTGGAAAAAAAAGTTGAAATTTTCTCATGAGATTTTGCACGAGCTATTTTTTGAACAAAAATTGCATATAGTGGCTCTTATGTCTACATTTACATCAATATCATTAAAACTGCTAATTAATAATGGGTGAAAAGGGCTGCAAAAAACGTTCATGTCATACTAGTTCAAGTGGAATACGTATTAGAATGGACTTTCTTGCACATTAGTGATATCATTGATAATTATAATGTCTCTAAAATGAAATGGAAGAATGATATTTTTTTTAGCTTTTTATTTAACAATAACCTATTGTCACTAGGCACTACCAAAGATAACTATCTTCGTCGTCGTCGCCGTCATCGTCGTCGTCGTCATTATCATCAACATCATCGTCATCGTCGTTGTCGTCATCATCATCACCGTCATCGTGATAACTTTATCCCATTATTTGGGGTTGGCTACATAAATTCTTTTCAACTAAATATTTCTATCAAATACTATATTAGTGTTTAAAATCAAGAAGTCAAAGTTCTTCTCAATAATATTGTACCATCTCATTTTAAACTTTCCCCTATCTCATAGACCGGAAGTTATTAAGATTTGATCACATTTTTATGATATAGGTGTCCAAACCATCTAAATGGAGTTGATCATGTCGTCTGGAAGACGGACACATACTTATTAACAATCAAATCCAAGAAGAAGACAAATTAACAAATATAAAAAATTGAATGAAAGACACAACGTTAAAGTTTGCATATACCTTTTTCACTATGCATGTTGGTACTTGCTCATTGAGATCCCACTGGTTTCCTTACGTTACATCAAAGAAAATGCTGATGAGGAGTTGCATAGAAGGTAGTAGGATATTCTCACTGTAGTTATAAAACTAATTATAGGACTTCATTTCATTGTAATAACCAAGCTAGGATTTCAAAGAACGACCTGGCACCAGGACTTCAAATTAATATATGGGCCGGCCTAGTTTGGCGATGTTCAGCCCTGTGGCGGACGGCACCAATTAATCTCATGGATCTATAGCTCAATCAGGGCCCATCCCGACCTCAATTGCAAGTAAATATATATTTTACCTAATGTGTTATAAATTTTACATATAAATGTTACCTACATCTTTATTCCATCTTTTAACTTCTGAAAGATTTATACTCCTTTTCGGAAAAAATATTGTTGGCGAATATAAAATTGTACGTCTCTTGCAAAATATGGAGTTTACATGTCAAAAAGTTTACGATTAATCAGAGTAAAAATCTCAGGTGTTGGGCTTCGTAAAGCCCAAGTTTTGCCTGTAAACATTTTGAACCAGCGGAAGACGGGCCAAAGCAAAGTACTGAATCTAAAACTGTTCTGTATTTTTATTTTGGGTATCGAGGAACCGGTCAGTGCAGTGGCTTAGAGCTCAATGCTCGACACTAAGAGATTCGAATCTTACCAAAGTTGTGTTTACACATATTATATTTTTTCAACGACGTGATAAACACGGAGTGGAGAGAAATATATTATGAGAGACACTAAATAATCCCCCTCCCACAAGAATAGAAAGAATCAAATCTACCACCTTTCCATATGCAACACGTTTGCATCGTTGTAGTCGTCCACGTGAATGTTATGTTCCCCTACCACGCTCTTCAATCTTTAATTGTGATGTGCCAGTTTTATCAAATCCTTCACCTACTTTCATGTCAAAGCCATGTCGATATATACAACCACCTTTCCATATGCAACATCATATATATATATTAAATGAATTAAATAAGTAAATTATCAACAATTCATATTAGTCATTTTCAAAATTTGTATAAGAAAAAAATTTGCAATTAAACGTGTTCATCAATTAAAAAAAAAATCTTAAGATGAATGACTTTTCTGGACGTGATATGCATCGGCGTACGTAGTTCTACTCGATCTTGTCATGACTTGAGGAGATAGTCAAGATGTACGAGCAGCACAGATAACATCCCTTTCTCTCTTTGAAGATGTTTTCACTTAATACCATCATGAATATGCATTTCCGATAAGAGCGTGTCGTCATGGTACTGGCAGGGTCCGGCTACGGTGCTCTGCGTGCTTGTACTAGTTTCAGCAACGTCAGCTGCTTAACCCTATATTCACTTATATCTACGCATTTCCAGTATCAATTAGCAATGTTAACAATGCACAGGTAGCGTCAACGTGGCCGCTTGCCGCCTAGCCGGATGTGAATCCCATGCACTTCTTCAGATAACGCATTAAAGGATGTTTTGAAATATTTGAGTAATATACATATATATATATATATATTACAAATATAAAATATATATATATATCAATCACTAAACTAAAATAAATTATTATTAAAAAATTTATATGTTCTATATATTTTTTATTTGTAGTCTTTTTTTATTTTAATAACTGAATAAAATTAAATTTTTATATTTGTCAGTGTCTTGTCTACGGTAAAATCACTGCTAACTAATAATGTCAGTATCTCTCTTTAGCCGCAGACATTTATTGTATATCAGGGATTTCTATGATCGTGGACATAACATCTATATGTAGACTAAAATAGTTGTCGAAAACTATATGTCCGCGGCCGTATGCAGCCGCGGCCTTAAGTTGACATTTGTGTGCGGTTAAGTTTTAGCCGTTGGTGAATGTTACATTTTTGTTAGCGAGTTATTTTAGCTGCGAACAAAATATTTTTATGGCAGCGATCTATTATAGCCGCTGCTTTATATCCATCTTATCCTTGATTTTTTTAGTTGTAGACATATATATAGTCGTCGATAAGTGTCGGTTCTCTTGTAGTTTGCATGAATTCATAAAGTACATCACACTTCCCATGTTTACACAGATCAACTTAGTTGACTAGTTTATACATGTTTGCCAAATTTTCGCACAACAAAGGAGAGCACTGTGCTTTATTAGAGCATTGTACTTTATTGGCAAATGTTGACAGCATCCCCATCGGTCACATATAACTAGGAAGTTGCTGCATATAAGCAGACTATATGCAACCTTTTTAAGGGGTTGTCACATAAAGTTAAGTCTATGCAATGATTTCTTAAGGATATTGCATAAAGTTTTATTATATGACAGCTAATTCGACCGTCACTCATAAGTCTATATATGATGATCTCCAAGAGCTGTCGCATTTAAATAGGCTTTATGTGACGACCACAAAGAGCCGTCATATATACCGATCATTATGCGATGACTTTTGGAAGTCGTTGCATATAGTGGGCTTATATGCGACGGCTTCAAGAGACCATCACATTTAAGTAGACTACATGCAACAGCCTCTAGAAGCGGTTGCATATACCTATTGTTATGTGATGAATCCTAAAAACTATTTCTTATAAGTGGACCGTATGCAACCGCTTCAAGAGGTCGTTGCATATAATCTGGTTAAATGCGATGGCCTCTTATTAAAGCCATCGCATACAAGCCCACTACATGCGACGGCCTCTTGAAGCGTTGCATATAAGTTGACTATGTGCGACGGCCTCTTGAAAACATCATATAAACTTATCTTGATATGAAGACTTGAAAAGGTCGTCCCGTATAACCTATTTATATGCAACGACTTTTAGAAGATGTCGCATGTACGCGTATTAGTGACGGCTTTTTGAAGCCATCATATTTAACCGGTCGCAAAAAGTGCATTTTCTACTAGTGTATAGAGAAAATGATATTCACATTTAGAATATTCATTTTGTTAGACAATATGAGGGCAAAGATTTAAACCAAATATATGTTGGAAGGTGTTAACTTGCTCCTTATATATAATTATCTAACTATTTATGTATGACATGTGTATTCTTCGCGACCAAACAAGTATTTGAGTATCTACTGTTTGCATAATTTAATATTCTTGATATAAATTTAATATTCCTGATATATTTTCTGTATACGACGTTGACTAAGTGGTGAATGTGGAAAAAAAGTTGAAAATTTCTCATGAGATTTTGCACGAGCTATTTTTAGAATAAAAATTGCATATAATGGCTCTTATGTCTACATTTACATCAATATCATTAAAACTGCTAATTAATAATGGGTAAAAAGGACTGCAAAAAATGTTCATTTCATACTAGTTCAAGTGGAATACGTATTAGAATGGACTTTCTGGCACATTATTGATATCTTTCTTAATTATAATGTCTCTAAAATGAAATGGAAGAATGGTATTTTTTTAGTTTTTTATTTAACAATTACCTATTGTCACTAGGCACTACCAAAGATAACTATCGTCGTCGACGTCTTTATCATCCGCATCAGCATCGTCGTCGTTGTCGTCGTCATTATCATCGTCATGGTGATAGTTTTATCCCATTATTTGAGGTTGGCTACGTAAATTCTTTTCAACTAAACATTTCTATCAAATGCTATATTAATATTTAAAATCAAGAAGTCAAAGTTCTTCCCAATAATATTGCACCATTTCATTTTAAGCCTTCCCCTATCTCATAGACCGGCAGTTACTATGATTTGATCACATTTTTATGGTATAGGTGGCCAAACCACCTAAATGGAGTTGATCATGTCATTTGGAAGAGACGAACACATACTTATTAACAATCAAATCCAAGAAGAAGACAAATGACACTACTAGAAAAACGGGTTATACCTACAACCCAAAACCGTAGGTGTGGGCGAAAAATAGTAGGTAATGGTCTTTACCTACAACTTTCCCTACGACTTGGCTCGTAGGTATAAACACCGTAGGTAAAACGTATATCTATGAAGTGAAAGTCGTAGGTGTAAACTTTGTCTTTACCTACCACGTATGTATTGTGTAGGTGTAGACTGTGACTTTACCTACCACGCATATATTGTGTAGGTAATTTAACTAGATGCACCAAATAGGTACACCTACCAAATAATAGTTGTAGGAAAACATATACCTACCAAATTACAACTGTACATAATTTCAGAAATGTGACTTCTAGGGCCACCCATTACAAACACTCTTACATGTTCACATCCACAACTAACATTTCATACCATTCACATCCAAAACCAACATTTCATCCCATTCACATCTAGAACCAACACTTCATGTACATATCCATTCACACATCCATCCAACACATCCATTCACACATCCATCCAACACATCCATTCACAAACATCCACAATTTCTCACAATTTAAATAACATCAAAAGTAAATGTGAAATATACATCTAAGAAAGTTTCATCACTAAGATTAAAGTTATACACATGACAAGTACTTTCCATAATTGTTCATCCAATGTATAAGACGTGTGTGCATAAATATAAGTGGAACATCACATATAGCTAAGATGCTAATCATGATCGCCAACTTGGCTCTTAAGATCCAATTGCACCTGAAATTGTAGAGAGAGAGAGAGAGAGAGAGAGAGACAAAGCAAAGTTAGGAAAAATTTTATCACAACATGACAAACATTTAAAGTATAAACAAGTGGAACACATACATATTCTAAAAACCATAGGTTGCGGCTTCCAATAGCATCCTTTAATGTCTTCCTGTTATGGTCCTTGATAAATAGTGGAGAGTCAGGTTTGTTCGTCAATAAGACAACAACTTCACAAAAGTCTTGGCCAATACGCCTGCCATCACTATTTTCGTTGGATCTGTGCTCATGACAATACCGATGTCCACTTGACTTCCATACATATCCAACAATTTAACTCGTTTTGATTTCAACTACAAGTAAACAAGTTGAGAAATGATTAATCAGGTGATGGTTATGATAGCTCAAATTTTGCTGAACATTCTCAGACACAGTATAATAAAAATGGAAGCAATTCATCTTCTTATTTTGGATGAGTGCCATCATGCTGTGAAGAAACACCCATATTCATTAGTGATGTTTGAATTTTATCACACCACTCTGAAGGATAGGAGGCCCGCTGTCTTTGGCATGACAACTTCCCCTATCTGTGGCCTCCCCTCCACAGTTCACACTCCAGAATGGGGATTGGTCTGCGACTCTGCCATCTATCCTTGGTCCGATGCAAGAATGGGCACACTTTTCTTTAGTTTTGCGGACCTGAACTAAATGTGGGTTTACAATAATTTAGATCTGGGACTTTCAGAACAGAAGGTGGGCCTGTTAAAAAGACATGATTAGAGTTGGAATTTCAAACCAACGAGCAGTGGATTCACATTAATGGTGGCAAGTGGGGCAAGTAATTTGTAGTACTGCATACACTTCAAAACCTTCCCCAAGGATGGATTATTCCTAGCTAGACTAAACATATGGTCGTGAACAAAAGGGTTTGATTATTTCACAGAACAGAGTACTGTAATAATTTTTTTTTTCATCTACCAAAAAGGCAAAGTGGTTCAAGGATTAAGTATGAAATTAGATTAAACATATAAAAGGCAGGGGAAGCTGTCATGCCAAGGATTAAGTATGAAATTAGATTAAACACATTTGGTGGTCTGCAGGTTTGTCTTTTGCACTTATACCCTAGCCTACCTTTCCTGTAAGCTTTCAGTATCTCATCTAAAGACATCCCCTTGTTATTCAGTATCTGATTCAAGGCATGCCAAATGTTGACCCACCCTGCCAATAGACTGGTGCCAGTTACAGAAACATAAAACATATGCCAGTTTGTTTGGAACTTGCTTCTGACTTGATGAAATTTTTGCATATGAGCATGCACTCCACAAAGGCGGGATTAGAGAGTTTGAGCTTCCTGATCCTGATGTTCTATATTAGAGAGTTTGAGCATGTCACTACGTGAAACAAAACATTTTTGTGGTTTTTTCCTTTCTTTTTATTAGTTCACATTTAATAATCGTTTTAAGAGTAGACCATACAGTAGTAATTCCCTAGAATAAATCTTCATCTTCTAATACTTATTTTGGTTCTGCTTATTGGTCAACAAGATTTCTGCATCGGAGTCCATCACCCTTTACTATCTGCTCGGCATATAACTCATTTTAGGTTTTTGGATGACAAATAAACAATTATTTTTATGTTTGATAACCTTTTTTGGGCATGTTCTATGTTTGTCAACATAATCATGTCTTTGTTATACTCATCATATTTCGTTCAATCTATTTGCAGCTTTTCTAGACTATCATGACATTTGCTACAACTAAAAATATTAGTATATTTTCTGTAAGCACATTTAATGCTGAAAACTCAATTACTCAAGTATATCAGGAGATATCAAAGACATGCAAAAAATGTAGTCACATTTGCTACTAAAAACTCACGGAATGTGCATCCTGCTTAGTCACACTTGCACTTTCTTTTGGTGCCACTCCACCATCCACACTATCATTTTCCTCCTACATGTAAAATAATAAGTGGATCAGACAATAATATTATGTAAACTATAGTTATTCCAAAAAATTTGAGTTAAATCACCTAAAATTTTGAGTATGTTCTCTCCAACTTGGCAATCCTCTCCTCAAGATCCTTAACACGGTCACCCAACTTCTTATTTTCATCCTTCAAAATATTTGTAGTCCTTCCCCATAAAATTGCAGGTGTCGGTCCAGTACCTATACCTCGTGCACGACCAGGTTTGTCTTCACCAAGCACTTGATAATATATATCATATTTAGATGCCACCGTCTGAGAAGAGCTAGCTGAAGATTGTGATTATTTTAAGGCCTGGATTTTCTCCTATTTGAAAACATAGTTTGGAGGTCAAAAATAAAACATCTTGACACATAGATATAAATGAAAACCATTCACACTTACAATGGCAACTACACATTCGCTATTTATTGGAATGCAATCTTTTCTGGTATGTGTGACGAAGAACATTCAGAGCGATCCATCTCTTGTCCACTTTTTTGTAACTAAGACATTAATACACAAGTATAATTAATATATACAATAAAAAGAATAAAAAATTGCATGTACAAGTACATTACATGGGGTTTACCATAAAAAATTACATGTGCATATAATAAAGAATAGTTCAATTTCCTGAGAAAGATTTCTTGTAGTTTTCCATTCCCCAGGGAATTGGAGAATGCACCCCCGTTAATGTCTTCTTCTTATCAGCACCTTCAGTGACTGTGGCTCAACATAGGGTTTCAGATTGGTTTTATTATCTATACTTCTTAAAATACTTAAAAAACACAAGGGGCACGTACAGATGAACGGGTGAAAACATAGTTGCATCAGCTGAAATTTTAATTTCCATATACCTAGCAATTGCACGCTATCATGTACCTCTCCTGTTTAACTAAGTAGTGTTTTCCTGTCCAAAAAAAAAAAAAAATTGCCACATGTTCGGACAGTTGGCTTGAGAACAAGAGGTGATCTCCTCCTGTTGGAGATGCCAAAGGCTTCTTCCATGTCGAGTCCATGCTTCTCCAGCCCGCCAGGCAATTCCCAGTTCTCAGATATAACCAATCTGAAATTTAAGAACTCAGAACCAACAAAGTTTTCATGTATGATATGATATGAATAGACTTAAAATCCAATCTCATCATTGTCAACATTTCTAGGAAGCCATTACCCAATTTATGTGGTTTTAATACAGATGCTGTATAGTTATTGATGTTGTGGATTTTAGATCTAATAAAATGATCCAGACATATTGTATAAGGCACATGAAACAATGAGGGATGCAATAATGCTGTGATGCAGCCAATTTTTTACCCCTCACAATTATGTTTAACTGTAACTTAAAGTATGTTGCTATGCATTCTTTCATTTACTTTACCTCAGTTTTGCGGATGTCTGCAAATGTTTGAGTACCTGCACAATGAAATATTTTCTGGACACCCTTATTATTGCGATTTACTTCACTCCTCCACTGCATAATATGTAGTATAGTTATACATGATCTAATGAAACTAGCAATTGACATATTTCAAATTACTTACCACCCAATGTTCAGATGTCCATATCTTCACTGCTTCTTTCCACATGTCTATGCTAATATGCAAATGCTCTGGTGGATTAACTTGAATTATTTGTTTACTCTACTTGAAAAAATTTCTTCACAAGGCAAACTTGGGATAGTGGATATAATAATGCATCAACTTACTTTATGTATGGTCTAATTGCCTCACAATTAAATAACACATATGTATGTGCTTGAAAAAACTCCTCAGGTTGCAACTTTGTGTTAACCCCTGCTCCGATTGGGCGACATGTATCCTTTCTCCACCACAGTAGGATGACATTCTACTTGTCAAGAAGGCCTATTTAATGATGTCTCCACATCATCCCTTAAGTATCTAGATGCAAATGTGAGTGTCTCCTCAATTATATATCCCTCTGCAATTGATCATTCTGGACAAGCTTTATTTCGCACATAAAGTTTCAATCTCACTAAATATCTGCAGAAAACAAGTATCATTGACAACGATAATAAAAGGCATCACATAAATATAATGAAATATATTAGTAAAGCTATAATACCTCTCAATAGGGTACATCCACCTATAATGTACTGGACCAGCAACTCTAGCTTCATCTGCTAAATGAATGATCAAATGTATCATGATATCAAAGAAACTAGGAGAAAAGATCATCTCCAAACGACACAAAACCAATACAACTTGATTGGCAAGTTCATAAAAGTCTTCTGATGTGGCAGTCTTCGAGCACAGGTCTACAAAAAAATGACATAAGTCACTTATGACAATGGATATTTGCTTGTGAGAAAGTCCTCGTACTGCTATTGGAAGTAGTTGTTGCATTATGACATGATAGTCATGACTTTTTTAACCCCACAATTTATTTCCCTTGTTGGAAAATCGTTTG
Organism: Colocasia esculenta; assembly: GCA_014218235.1. NCBI lineage: Eukaryota > Viridiplantae > Streptophyta > Magnoliopsida > Alismatales > Araceae > Colocasia > Colocasia esculenta. Next base: position 63,692,075 of record CM024760.1, read on the forward strand.
GCAATATTGGATGCATAACCATCTGGAACCTTCACTTTTTGAAACAAGGTGAAAATAATTTATTTCTCTTTTTTACTACATGTGAACTGAGTTGTTGGCAAAATGATTTTACTTTCACCAATCTGTTGTGCGTGAAGAGATGTCCTTATACCCATGTTTTGCAAGTCCTTGCGAGCCTTAGCTCCATCCTTGTTCTTCCCTTCAATTGCTAGAAGAGTTCCGATGAGACTTTCGCATACATTTTTTTCAATATGCATAACATGAAGATTGTGACTTACAACAAAGAACTCCAATATGGTAGAGAGAAGAAAATGCTATGCTTTTTCCATCCTAAATATTTCTCAGGATCGACTTTTTCCACTTTTTCCCTCCTTTTACCTTTTTTCTTGATACTCTTTTTCCCCACCTTGAAAGAGAGGCCTTGTAGTTGCTGTAATATTTCATGCCGAGATAATGTTGTGGGTCTCTCACCCGGCCCATTCTTCATGTCCATCAAATTGTTGGTTCATTTTTTGAAATTTGTGATCACTAGATAACCATCTTCTGTGACCTATATAACAATATTTTCCACTAGCATCAAGCCATTTAGAACAAGTGTTTTTGTTACAATTGAGGCAAGCTAGCCGGCCTTTAGTACTCCAACCAGACATATATGCATATGCTGGGAAATCATTAATTGTCCATAACAATGCTGCACGCATACAAAACATCTCATTTCTAGCTGCATCATATGTGTCAACACCATGCCATAAAATCTGAAACTCATCTATGAGTGGTTGTAGATAAACATCAACATCATTGTCAAGACCTTTTGGGCTAGAAATGAGTAATGATAAAAAACTATTCGGTGCTTTCATGCATTCCCATGGTGGAAAATTATAAGGAACTAGCAAAACTGGCTATGTACTGTGACTAATGTTCATAGTACCAAAGGGATTAAAACCATCACTTGCTAATCCGAGACGTACATTTCGACAGTCTAACCCAAAATCATCAATGACATCTAAATTTTTCCAACAAGCAGTATCAGCAGGATGCCTTAACATGCCATCCTCTTAACGCTTACTTTCATGCCATGTCATACTCACAGACGTTTTAGATGACATAAATAATCTCTTTAGTCTTGGAATAATTGGAAAATGACGAAGAACTTTTCGAGCTAGTCTTCTGTTCATAGTGCACTTATTATTTTTCCACCTAGATTCTCCATATTTAGGACAACATTGAAGGTTCTCATACTCTTTCCAATATAAGATGCAATCATTAGGACATGCATCAATCTTTCGGTACCCATAGCCTAACTTATTAAGCATCTTTTTTATTTCATAGAATGATGAAGGTAATGACTCTCCATCTGGAAGAAACTCTTTTAGCAACATCAACAACATGTCAAAATGCTTGTTACTCCATCCACCCGTACACTTAATATTAATCAATCTAATCAGGAAAGAAAGTTTACTGAATTTATTGCATCCTGGATAAGCTGGCTGTTCAGCATCTTGTAGTAAGTCAAAAAAAGACTTTGAATCATTATCAAGTGGCGGTATGTTTTCATCTAACTCTTTGTGTTCACTCAGATTTTGCAAACGTATTTGAAAGGCATCAACCAACATTTCATGCATATGTGAACCAGAACAAACATTTCTTGACTCATCATCTGTTGCTCCTTCACCATAAAATTTCCAAAACTCTTTGTCTTTTATAACACCATCCAAATACAAATGCTCTTTGACTGTCTCTTTTCCCCACTTTTTCAGACATGTGCATTTGATATAGGGACATCTAATTTCTTTATCCGGTGGTAAATGTCTGTAAGCAAAATCGATGAATGCATCTACACCATCATAATAACCAAGAACATTTCTTGGCAAATCCATCCAACTCCAATCCATAAACGTATAAAATAAGAACATATAAGTACAATATGTAAGAACCAGCAAAAATAAAGTTCAATGTTTAGTAAGATGCCCATAAAATGCAAAGAACATCCATAATTCCAACCGATGATGTAATCAGTGGTGGAGCAGCAAGAAACCACATTAAAACAGGAATCCACATAAAAACCAAAATTCTCTCTCTTCTTTCCCTATCTAATTGATGTAGTACATGGGAAATATAAAGCCAAAATTTCACTATAATTCAAAATTATAATGATAATCATTTGATTTACCTTTCCATGTATTTCAGCTACCAGGTTAATCACAGAAATTTGAAAGAATGGGACAGACTGGCCATTAAAACTTTCAGTTATCTCAACTGTAGTTTTCACTCTTCCTGCAGTGCATTTGAATATGATGTCTCCATATTGGAAGGTCAATTTCATATCCCGACTTCGTAGAACAACAGTCATGTATTGTGAATACAATTTTTGGAAGGATGGAACATTTTCTGCAAGCATGTGGCAAGGAAAATTATGGGACTTATCAAACCCATTGTCAGACAAGTGTTCCTCCTAGTGGAGAGGAAAATGAAAGGAAAGTACAATCTTGTCAGATAACGTAGTTAGACCAGCAGCCTCCTGATTGACATTTTCATAAGTATAAAAAGTTGATGCAAGTGAAGCTTTAGGATCATTTTCTGATTCAGGTTTCAAAGGTGAACTACCTGAAGATGACCATAATGCACCATTTGAAACACCTGTGATGGTATGGAGGAGATCAATCACTTTACTCCAGTCTGACAAATGCAACCAAATGTCAAGTAAAGGGATATAAAGGTTGAAGTCATTCTCCCCCTCATCTAATTTGGAGAAGTTAATCCCTATGACTGAAGATCTGAAATCAAGCGGGGTGAATGACAGTAAAACAACCGTACTAAGGAAAGAATGTAGATCCACATATTTAATATGAATATTGAGCTTATGGACAATTTCATTCCTTATAAATATGGAAAATATGGCCTTCATATTTGCTACTACAATAAGATCCGATGAAGCAAAACTTCAGTGACAGAGAATTTGCACAAACTCTTATATCAATGAGAGTGTTAGTAGAAAGCTCTTTAACAACATTAACCTCCTTCAACTTCCTCTTTAATTGAATGAATTGCAAAACATCATATTCAAAATATCTGGCTTCATTACCAACAGTGGAGAGTATATCAATGGCAATCCCAGTTTCTCCCCACCCCGGGTGTCCCCAACGCCGCTGTCCCTCTCTCTCTCTCTCTCTCTCTCTATTTCTTCTGATTTTTCTCTCTCTACCAGTGAGAGCGGTTCCTCCTCCGGCAACTGCCCTCCCCCCCCCCCCCCCGGGCATCCCCCCTGGCCGTGCATCTCTATTGTCCGGAGCAGGACACCCCCTCCCCCGTCCCGCCCCCTGTGCCCCCCCTCTCTTTGTTTCTCCCAGTCTATCGCTGTCGAAGGGGTTTCCCTCTACTTACCCCTCCCCCCACACCCCCGGGCGCCCATCCCTAGCTTCCCCTGTTCCCCTTCTACTTCCACCCCTCCCCTCCTCCCCCGGCGGCCACCTATGGAGGACTGTCGTGGGAGCAGCGCCTTCTCGAGAGGGGACATACGCCTTCTGGCATTCCTCGCCGCAAACGTTGTCGTCGAGGCCGACGTCGTGCCGACATTATTCTAGGGATCGGAAGCAGGAGGGGAGGAGGACGAGGAAGAAGAGGAAGAGATCTTGTATCTCACCGTGCCGGGGATGCCGCCGCCGCGTATGACGTCACCGCCGCAAGCCATGCGCTGTCGTCGTCCGGTGCAGGGAAAAGCGGATGCCGTCACCGTCTGCAACTAACGCGCTATCATCGGCAAGCCAATTAAGCTAGCTTTCGAGTGAGAACCCTGGCCTACCCCTTTCTCGCAAAGAAACCAACAAAATGGGAATGTGGTATAGGGTTTACGGGTTGGGTGAGGTAAAATATATATTTATTAATATAATATTTATCAAATGTTGTAGGTATAGAGGTCTATATACTTACGAGACATTAATGTGTAGGTATTTGTCCCATAAGTTTTGGCGCCGCTAGAATTTTTGAGGGCGGGAGAAGAAAATTTTGGGGATCAGTGACTTATACCTACTATTAATATTTAATGTTAGTAAATTTATATTTATAACATAGGTAAATCCTTTTTATACCTACAATTAGTCTACGCGTAGGTAAGAGCCGTAGGTATAACCCATTTTTCTAATACTGTGAACAAATACAAAAAATTGAATGAAAGGCACAACGTTAAAGTTTGCATATACTTTATTCACTATGCATGTTGGTACTCGCTCATTGAGATCCCACTGGTTTTCTTACATTACATCAAAGAAAATAATGATGAGGAGTTGCATATAGAAGGTAGTAGGATTTTCTCACCGTAGTTATAAAACTAATTGTAGGACTTCATTTTCTCACGGTTGATCATCTGGGAGAGTGGTTTTATTTCACCCTGATGGGGTGAAATGCACTCGACTGGTGTCTGACCCTGTTACCTTTTTAATTCAAAAAACAAAAAACCATTCGAAGGCAGATGATGCTGTATGTTGGTTAGGAAAAATATACCTTACTTGTGCGGGTTACTTAAAAAAAAAATTGTAGGACTTCATTTCATTGTAGTAACCAAGCAAGTATTTCAAAAGACGACCTGGCACCAGGCCTTCAAATTAATATATGGGCTGGACTAGTTTGGCGATGTCCATCCCTGGGGCAGGCGGCCCGAATTAATCTCATGGATCTATAGCTCAATCAGGGCCCATCCCGACCTCAATTGCAATTAAATATATATTTTACCTAATGTGTTATAAATTTTGCATATAAATGTTACCTACATCTTTATTCCACCTTTTAACTTCTAAAAGATTATACTCCTTTTCGGAAAAAATATTGTTGGAGAATATAGAATTGTACATCGCTTGCAAAATATGGAGTTTACATGTCAAAAAGTTTATGATTAATTAGAGTGAAAATCTCAGGTGTTGGGCTTTGTAAAGCCCATGTTTTGCCAGCAGAAGACGGGCCAAAGCTAAGAACTGAATCTAAAATTGTTCTTTATTTTTATTTTGGGTTTCGAGGAATGAACATGTAGTGGTTTAGGGCTCCCTGCTCAACACCAAGCCTCTGTTTGTCAATGGGTTGGGATTAGAGATAACTCCAACCATGACTAATGTTATGTAGGGTTAACTTATTTTTTAGTTTATTTTCTTGTGTGTTAACTCAGTTTAACTACAATCACTACAAGAAAAAGCGCCTATAGAGACCGATTTTGAGACCGATTATATCAGTCTCTAGTCGGTCGCTGATAGAGACCGAATAGCGACCAATATAATCGGTCGCATATCAAAGACCGATTATGTGACCGATGTAAGTTCGGTCGCAACATCGGTCGTTGATGCCCTATATCCCCCCCGACCAACGTTTTCCTCCTATCTTTTCCTCCCGTCTCCCGTCGTTCCCTCCCTCCTATCTCCGTCGTTGCTGAGCCGTCGTCGCCGCCGCCGAGGAGGTCACCACCGCCTGCAGTCGCCGTCGACGTCGTCGCCTCCTGCAGCCACCATCAACGTCATCGCCGCCGCCGTCGGTACCCGTCGCCGCTGCCGCCTCCCCATCTCCGGTAAGTGGAGCTCTCACTCCCCCCTCGTTGCCGCTATCCCCTCCCCCTGGCCCATGGCTTTTAGGCCCCGCCCCCTGCCCGCTTCCTCCCTCCATCGCCCGCCTCCTGTCCCGCGGCCCCCTACCCCCGCCCTGCTTCCTCCTCCCTCCATCGCCCGCCCCCTGGCCTGCGGCCCCCTACCCCCGCCCTGCTTCCTCCTCCCTCCATCGCCCGCCCCCATGGACATCCTGCGGCGGGGCCCGGGCTATTCCGATTTAAAGTGAAAATATTTGAGCACAAAGGTTACTTAGATCCGATGGCTTCTAAGTTTTAGTACTTCCTCACGAACCCTGACTGCGAAATTAGCCGATCCATGGCAGATTCGGTGGTCCAGTTTAACATGCCATGCACTCTGTTATGCTCCAGACGATAAAGCTATTTTTGCTTAAGCGACTACTTGGGATCTACACGTATTTGATTAAAAACGGCTACATATAACAGGTCCTCGTAGATTTTAGTTTTATGACAATACGGGTAAGAAGAAAAAGGCATTACCATTAAAATACTAGATGACCAGCATATATACTGTTGTATAAAGATGACACTTGTGATATTCTTTAGTGTGAAGAAGTTAAATTTTAGTTTTTTTTAATTAATCATCTCTTCTACAAATAGTTTAGGTGGTATTACTTGACTATTTAGTTTTGAACATGAGAAATTTGAGCACAAAGGTTATTCCTACTAAGCCATCGGATCTAAGTAAAAGACGGATATATATATAATCCTGTGAATTCAGCAAATTGTTCTCTTTAAAGTGCTTTGTCTGAGAAATGATGGGCAGAAGAGAACCTGAATGCAATAGTGGAGAGAGCCGGAAGAAGTGCTCAGTCCATTGTTGTCGGGTGAGGGTGATGTGAGATGTTATTATCAACTGATCAACAGTCTCAACTAATCAAGGGTTGCGTAGAATATGGATATGCTCGGAAGTTGGTATTCCGTTGTTGCTGGGATATATATGGAATAATAGTATCGTTTTCAAATCAAAATTAAGAACAGTTGTTCTAGTATATCCTATCCGAGTACAAGCAAACGCGGAAGAGATCGGAGGGCAGCTCGGACTCGATCGGCACCCACCCTTCTCCTGCAACTTGAACTCGATTTGATATTTTGGATAATTTTGCGCTTTTCTCTCTCAGGTAGATTACCCTAATCTTTAAATCATGCATGTACGTGAGAGCCTTGTCAAAAAAAAAAATCATGTGAGAGGAAGAGAGAGCAATATTTGAGCAAACTGTCCTAAGAAATATATCTATGGGCCGGAGGGGGGTCCCATGCGCATGTATTGCCAATTTCACATGTTATTGGTGCTTTTGTAAATTTCCTAGATAGCTTTGTTGTTGAATATGTTATTTAGTTTTATTGTTGAATGGTCGTCAGCATAAAGTCATTCTTGCTTATTTTATGTGCTTGTTGATATGTATAGAGTTTTTAGAATACTTATTTTTGTGCTTTTAGAATGTGTTATTATCTTGTCAATAATTAATTAGTTGGGTGTTGTATGTGAGCTGAGATGCGTGGGTGCAACCTAACATTGCACGCATCTTAGGAGAGCGTGTTAAGCCCGTGTCAATCAACCTACCCGTTCAAGACTTTGGGATTGATGTGCACGTTCTCATTTTGAATGATGAGAACGTGTATATCTGACTCAAAGTCTTGAATTGTCCCGTTTGGACAGTCTGTGAATGTTTGATCGCACTTAGGTGGTTAATTACTATATGTGTTTGTGTTGTTTGTTAAAAATTTTGGTTGCGTCTTCTCACTCCTCTCTGATATACCTTTATTGATTTTGATTATTTTCTTAACCACTTATTAGTAAGTGTTTAAGAAAATTTCTTAATCAATAAATATTTTGTGGTATATCGGAGAGGTGTGGGGAGATGCTGCCGAAATTTTTAGCAAATAACACAACACATATAGTAATTAATCGTGCGATCAAACCTTCACAGATGGGTTAAAAAGTGAAAATCTAAATGATATTTCATTCCTATTTAAAATGGCAGAGATGGACGATGTGAGGAAAGGGTTGGACTTTTTATTTTGTTAGACATGTTAAAGTTTTGTGTGTTTACATTTCATTCGCACAGGGAAAATGTCGGAAGATCGTTCATGGATGTACCGTAGAGTAGTTGATCAGGTGGTGTCTACGGAATTTAAAAATGGAGTTGAGAGATTCATTCAGTTTGCTTTGAGAAATCCTATTGAAGCTGTAGATTGTGAGGGTCGTATCCGATGTCCTTGTGCAGTCTGTAAGAATTTGAAGTGGCTGACAACATGGGATGTACAACGTCATTTATACAGAAAGGGGTTTGTTAAAGATTATGCAAACTGGATATGTCATGGTGAAACATTGTGGTCCTTCCAGCCTGCCGAGCCTGCCAATGTTGGAAGTTCATATGTTGATATGGTCATAGATGCTGCTGGTCCAGGATTCAATGTTCATGAGGAGCATGTACACGATGAAGAACCGCCAAACAAGACAGCTGAAAGATTTTATCAGCTACTCAAAGATGCTGATGAGCCATTGTGGAATGGATGTCAAAATCACTCTCGACTGTCTGCGGTGTCACAATTATTGAACTTGAAATCTGAATTTCACATCAGTGAGATTTGTTTTGATCGTTTGTTACTGATTATCAAAAGTATGTTGCCACAAGATGAGAAGTTACCTGAAAATTTTTATCGTGCAAAGAAGATGGTCACTGACTTAGGGCTTGGATATGAGAAAATAGATGCATGTCCTAATCATTGCATGCTATATTATAATGAGGATAAAAGTAAGGTATCATGTTTCAAATTGGACTCCCGATATGGCTTGGGCAAACAATTTTGTATTTTCTTAACTACTTTAGTTTCAAATCTATGAACTTGGGTTTGAGGGTCCGAAATTGAAAATAGAGGTCAAATCAATCTATCGATTGTTCCAACACGACATGGGAGGTGAAAGTAACCCGTAGAAATTGACAGAGTTCAAATTGGACTCCAAATTTGAACTTCATACACAAATTTACATTTCTTAAGAAGAACTAATTTAATCGGGTTTAAGGGGGTCAGAAATATAAAAATAGGTCCGATTAATTTGTCAATGACTCCAACACGACCGGAAAGGTGAGAATGACTTGTAGAAACTGACGGAGTCCAAATTGGACTCCCGATATGGCATGGACAAACAATTTTGCATTTTCTTAACTACTTTAGTTTCAAATCTATGAACTTGAGTTTGAGAGTCCGAAATTGAAAAGAAATGTCCAATCAATCTATCGATTGTTTAAACACGATATGGGGGGTGAAAGTAATACGTAAAAACTGACGGAGTTCAAATTGGACTACTGATTTGAGCAAAACGTTTAAAACTATCATTCGTCAATTTCAGTTAAATGAAAAATATCTTGCTTTTAATTTTCAAGAATAATTGATTTCTTTATTAAGTATTTAATTTTAATTTTTTTTAAATAATATGCAGGATTATCCGTCGCGAGATGTTGGACGAGACGACGACCAGGATGAGGATGACACATATGCGGAGGATTTGTGATTCATTTTAGTTATGTGCATGTTGTCATTTTATTATGGATGTATGATGTTTGTGTGTTTGTATTTTATGTGATGAATTTGAGGTTTGTTATGGATGTATGATTAGTTTGTGTGTTTGTATTTTATGTGATGAATTTGAACTTTGTGGAGATTGTGATTTGTGTAGTTGATTTATTGTGGTTTTGTGGTATTATTATTTATCAGGTGATATTGTTATTTATCAGGTGATTTATTGTTGTTTATGTAAATTTCTAAAAAAAAAATATTGTCAAATTAGCGACCGAATAGCGACCGATAGAATTCCGACGCTGATCGGTCGCTAAAATTGGTCGCTTCATCGATAGCGACGGACAAATATTTGGTCGCTAATTCGGTCTCTAACTTAGCGACCGCCTTAGCGACCATAAATATCGGTCGCTGTTAGCGACCGTAACAGCGACCAACTATCGGTCGCTGTGGGCGACCAATCTGCGACCGAAAAGGGCGGTCTCTATTTGCGACGAACTTTGCGACCGATATATTTCGGTCGCTATCAGAGACAGATTTTGCGACCGATATCAATCGGTCGCTGTATAGCGACCGGTATATAACGACCGATTTGATCGGTCTCACTTCGGTGGTTAGTCGGTCGCCGATCGGTACAGCGACCGAACAAAGACTGAATAGCGACCGAACATGTCGGTCGCTATTTCCGCTTTTTCTTGTAGTGAATGAGTTAATTCACTTTCTCTTGATTATTTTAGTAAGGTAAAGTGAGTTAACCTACTGTTAACCCACTTTCATATCAAAAAGTGACTTGAAAAGAGAAAGTAATAATTAATGTTGTGTTTGAAAAAGAGAAAGTAGCAATTAATATTGTGTACTGTCGGAACAAAAATATAGTTAACTCAATAGATTAACTCTAATCTACTAAAGGTGGGTTGAAAAATTATGAGTTAACTCACATCTGATCCACCTTTAGTCTAACCCACTTGAGTTAACTTTTTTTTGTTACCAAACTATATTTTGAGTTAACTCTGAGTTAATTTTGAGTTAACTTTACATTAACTCATTATCAAGCTAAGAGATTCGAACCTTATCAAAGTTGTGTTTACACATATTATATTTTTTCAACGACGTGATAAACACAGAGTGGTGAGGAATACATTATGAGAGACACTAGATAATCCCCATCCCACAAGAATGGAAAGAATCAAATCCACTACCTATCCTTTGGATAAGAGATGAGTTAACAATTCTCGCACACCCACCCCCTAAGTACTAATGGCCCCAGCTAACAAGAACACTTATGAAGGCTATAAGTACCAAGTTGCACAACCAATATACTTGGAGGCTAAGTCATGCCGAGAGACAACGACCGAGATTATGAACGTTTGCATCGTTGCAGTCTTCCACGTTGAACATTTTAAAAAAATTTGTTATGTTCTCCTACTACGCTATTCAATCTTTAATTGTGATGTGCCAGTTTTATCAAATCCTTCGTCTTATTATACACCTACTTTCATATCAAAGCCATGTCGATATATACAACCACCTTCCATATGCAACATCTTATATAATAATCTGTTAAATGAATTAAATAAATAAATTATCAACAATTCATATTAATCATTTTTGAAATTTGAATAAGAAAAAAAATTGCAATTAAACGTGTTCAATTAAAAAAAGTCTTAAGATGAATGACTTTTCTACTCGATCTTGTCATGACTTGAGGAGATAGTCAAGATCTACGAGCAGCACAGATATCCCTTTCTCTCTTTGAAGATGTTTTCACTTACCATCATGAATATGCATTTCCGATAAGAGCGTGTCGTCGAATGTATGTCATGGTAATGACAGGGTCCGGCTACGGTGCTCTGCATGCGTGCTTGTAGTAGTTTCTGCAACGTCAGCTGCTTAACCCTATATATACATATCTACGCCTTTCCAGTATCAATTAGCAATGTTAACAATGCACACATAGCGTCAACGTGGCCGCTTGCCGCCTAGCCGGATGTGAATCCCATGCACTGGATAAGGATGTTTTGAAATATTTGAGTAATATCCGGTTACTATGAACGAATGGGCAAGGATCATATGTTCGAGTACTGCTTTTGGATTGGTATCTATCCAATTATCCGTTAATGCGTTACATACTTTACATTTAGGATAGAGAAAGTGGTACATTGCGGGAAATTGCGCCCTTCAACTTAAAAAAGAAAGTTCAGTATACATGATTAGCTAACGATTCATCTGTTTATCTACAATATGTATGTGTTCGCAACATCTACATATTTACATAAGATTGAACTAATTAACTAGCGATGGATGGGGGACCAAAGCCCAAAGGTGGCCAAAGTAGGGGGGAGGGGGGCAATGGTGTTCACCGGTTGCTGGGGTACTCGGGGAGGAGGGTTTCGAGGGGCGGACGTTTCAAGGGGAAGGGGTTTAGCACGCTATGGAGGGGAAGAGGGGTTTTTAGGGCGGCTTTGCTTTAGCAGCAAACAAAAGATGTATTTGTCAGCGAAACTTTAGCTGCTAATTAATTAACAAAAGTTAAATATGGCGGTGGCTAAAGTCAGGCACTAACATATATATCTTTGCTGAGATATGTCCCTTCTCTTATAATAATCTATATATCACTTTATTTTACTCCTTCCTAGTAAAATTGTTGAAGAATATAAAATTGTGGTTCACTTGAAATATATAGAATTTACATTTTACAGAGACTATGATTTTGATTAAAAATTCTCAAACCAGGGAACGATGGGTCTTAATTGCAAAGATCAAGCTTGACACCCAAAAAATCAATTGTAAACTATAAAATTTTCAGATTAAAAATACATGTAAGGCATTCAAAGAGCATATGTTATTTGAACAAAATTTTCGAAGATCCCCACAAAATGGAATCAGTTAGGAAAAAGAGAATTGTCCTTCATGCTCTATAGGCTTCCATCTATCTGAAGCGAAACGAGGAAATTAAGATGAGAAAAAATGCATAAGATAATAGAAACGTGAATGGGAGGTGATTCCTTCGTCTTCCTCCAAGCGATAGCGATCTGCTAGGCACCCTCCTTGTAGCATGTGTATGGTCCTGCGAAAACGGATGGAGGGAAACTTGTCGTCTTCTTATCATGTGTTCATATCCTCCCTTTGCTCATGGGCTTATTGCACATACTTGTTAGGGTAGACCTCCCTAATACCAACCAGGAGATTCGCTCCCACCTTGCTAACAGTACTACTGCTCACCTATGTGTGTGTGTTGAATTAGATTTCTCTGTTCCGCCTACTACTAGGATCTGGATTGACTTGTCCAAGGGTGGTGCTAGGCATCCCATCATCCATCCCAACCTCCCAGATTATTATTCCTCTTGCTCTCACCCAGGTCATAGGGTTGCCAGTAGCAAGAGAACGCAGCACAAGGGCGACAGCCCTTCCGGCCCGTAATGGCCTGTTCTTGAATATAAGATACATGCTCCCCCTCCTTTGCAACCTAAAGCAAATACTACTACAACGGCTTGGCGTCGCATGGATGTTGCACTGTTCTGATGCACGCTACCAGCAACGCTTTTGGTATGTTGGAATCTGTGTACGACCCCCACAAGAGGCAAATTAAGGGCGCCCACGATGTTGTACTTCAGACTGATATTCCCATGGCTGTCCCACAAGAGGGGCCAATCGAAGATCTAGGTTTCCTTAAATGTGTCAGAATCTCCTGTTAATTTGTATGAAGATACCATCAGCAAAGTCCTGTGGTGCAGCCAGGGGAGGATCCTGCTTCCTAGGTTACCGTATTGCCCACCTCTGCTACTATTTTACCTGAGTTGGAATAGGACGGTTCTGCCCGCTCTCCGACAGACGGAACTCTGCCCATGGTGGCGAATCCTGTTTTGGCATGTCCAACAAGAACGACTAGGCAAGCTGCCGTTGAGCCGTCATCGATGCCACCTAGACCACATTTGTCGCTTCGGTTTACATTTAATACATTTTTTTTAACTTAAAATAATATATATAAATAAATACATAATACACAAATGATGATGATTTATTACACATTAATAGTACAATAACACATATAAAATAGTTGAATAATACACACAAATAATTATTACACAATTATATATATATTATTATGTTATTTGTGTATATTAAATCACCATTTATATATGTTATATGATTATTTATATATATTATTTTAAGTATAAATAAAAAATAATATATTAAATGCACCAAAAATCACGTCCTTCCACATGACGAATTATGGGAGGGACATGACCCCTCCAACTAAGCGGGACATAATATTATTCATACTTAATACTCGACTAATTGGATATTATATCCAAGTTAGAGTGCTGAATCTGGTCCTTCATTGGTGCGGGCCGGGTCCCATAACACGTGGACTCGGCGCCCCACCAATAGGGGGCGCCATGAGCACTCCAACACGATTTTTCTACCCAGTGGCCGGGTATGAATTAGTTAACAAAGCCGAGTTTGCAAATTCTTGGCCAGCAGAAACTAGTGGGCTCTGTCCTCCATGGTGATGGACTTCCGTCACTTGGTCAGGTCCATTGGACGGGGCTCCGAGGAAGGATGCTCAGATGGCTAAGGCCCACATTATTTTTAATGTACCTAGCAAGAAAGTTGACTTTGAGTCAAACATGTTTCCCTTCTCCTCTGTTAAACTCCTCAACATTCTTTCACCATCGAAAATTTATTATGTGTTCGAAGCACAAAAAAGATGTTAGAATCTGCCTACTTACCCCAGGCTCATTTTCCTAGCCGTCACTACAAGAAAAAGTACCGATAGCGACCAATTGGGTCGGTTGCTAATCAGTCGTAACTCAGTCGCTATACAGTACAGGGACCGAGTCGTAACCGATTAGCGACCGAAAAAATTAGTCACTATAATTTGGTCGCCATTAAGCGACCGAAATTAATCGGTCACTGTTTCGGTTGCTAATAGCAACCGATCAAAGGTGCTTGCAATATCAGTCGCTAACAGCGACCGATATTGTCGGTCGCAATATCAGTCGCTATATCGGTCTCTAACTCAGAGACCGATTAACGACCAATGTTAATGCAGTAGCTATATGAGTAGCGACCAATATCAGCGACCGACGAGCGACCGACTACAGTCGGTTACTAGTCGGTCGCTAGTCAGTCGCTATTATTACAATAGTTTTTTTATAAATTTAACATAAATGACAATAAATCACCTGATAAATGACAATAAAATAAAACCACAATACATCTACTACACAAATCACAATATCTCATCACATAAACCATAACAAACATATAAACCCATCATACATCCATCATAAAATTACAACATCCACACAACTAACATGAAATTGCAAACCATAATATATCCATCAGAAAATCACAAATCCTCTACATATGTGTCTTCCTGATCCTCGTCTCTCCCAACACCTCGTGATGGATGATCCTGTATATCATTTATAAAAATTAAAATCAAATACTTAATAAATAAATTATTTTTTCTTTAAAATTGAAAGCAAGATGTTTTTCATTTAACCTAATTTGACGAATGATAGTTTTAAACGTTTTGCTCAAATCGAGAGTCTAATTTGGACTCCGTCAGTTTCTACGAGTCACTATCACCTTCCCGATCGTGTTAGAGTCATTGAGAAATTAATCGGACCTATATTTTTAATTTTGAGCCTCTTAAACTCATGTTTATTGACTTTAAAGTAAGTTCTTTTAGTAAATGTATATTTGAGCATCGAGTTCAAACCTGGAGTCTAATTTGAACTCCGTCAAGTTCTACGGGTTACTTTCACCCCGAAGTCATGTTGGAATAATCGATAGGCTGATTGGACCTCTCTTTTAAATTTTGGACCCTCAAATCTAAGTTTATAGATTTTAAACAAAACTAGTTAAGAAAATAAAAAATTGATTGCACAGTCCAGATCGAGAGTCTAATTTAGACTCCGTCAGTTTCTACAAGTCACTCTCACCTTTCCGGTCGTGTTGAAGTCATTGACAAATTAATTAGACCTATATTTTTAATTTTTACCATCTTAAACCCATGTTTCTTGACTTTAAAGTAAGTTTTTTTATAAAATATAAATATGAGCATCGAGCTCAAACCTGGAGACTAATTTGAACTCCGTCAGTTTCTATGGGTTACTTTCACCTCCCAAGTCGTGTTGGAACAATCGATAAGCTGATTGGACCTCTCTTTTAAATTTTGGACCCTCAAACCCAAGTTCATAGATTTTAAACAAAACTAGTTAAGAAAATGAAAAATTGATTGCCCAGTCCATATCGAGAGTCCAATGTGGACTCCATCAGTTTCTACAAGTCACGTTCATCTTCCCAGTCGTGTTGGAATCATTGACAAATTAAATAGACATATATTTTTTATTTTGACCCTCCTAAACCCGTGTTTATTAAGTTTAAACTAAGTTCTTTTAGAAAATATAAATTTCAACATCGAGCTCAAACTTGGAGTCCAATTTGAACTCCGCCAGTTTATATGCCCTTAAGTCGTGTTGGAACAATCGATAGGCTGATTTGACCTCTCTTTTAAATTTTGGACCCTCAAACCCAAGTTCATAGATTTTAAACAAAACTAGTTAAGAAAATGAAAATTTGATTGCCCAGTTCAGATCGGGAGTCCAATTTGGACTCCGTCAGTTTCTACAAGTCACTCTCACATTCCTGGTCGTGTTGGAGTCATTGACAAATTAATCAGACCTATATTTTTAATTTTGACCCTCTTAAACCCATGTTTATTGACTTTAAAGTAAGTTCTTTTAGAAAATAAAAATATGAGCATCAAGCTCAAACCTGGAGTCTAATTTGAACTCCGTCAGTTTCTACAGATTACTTTCACCCCCCAAGTCGTGTTCGAATAATCGATAGGTGTGGACAATGATTTTGAGCCAGTGTGGACGGAGGACGCTACACCGCCAAGACCACACCTGGTCGAAATTGGGAGTGGGTCAATGCAAGAGAAAAGATCTGTGCACATTTAGCAGGTCGCGCTCAGAACTTACGCGTCACGCACCTCTGATGGGTGTCAACACACTCAACATAAGACTCAAGAGAAATGGCAGCCCAGGTACACCTCGCCGTATCAACATAAACGGCGGCCCAGGTACACCCCGCCTTATCAACATAAATGGTGGCCTAGGTACACCCCGCCGTAACAACATAAACGGAGGCCCAGGTACACCCCACCGTATCAATATAAATGGGGGCCCAAGTACACCCCACCATATCAACATAAACGGTGGCCCAGGTATACCCTGCCATATCACATGAGACATAGAGAGAAACGGCGGTCCAGATACACCCGGCCGTATCAAGAGAAACGGCGGCCCAGATACACCCTGTCGTATCAAGAGAAACTGTAACATCCCTCCTTTCTTTTGGTCAGCCACCTTCTATTGAAGGTCGCGACGTTTGAGTTGTCGCCTTCTGAAGGCGACTGGATGTCCGTCGCGTTCTGGTTGGGAACGCGATGGGCATGCTGTTGCGTTCAGCCTCTGACCGCAGCATGCGTCCTTGTCATTTTTCTGTCGGGACGGACGAGACAAGTGTCAACCACTGACATGATGAACGCGACGGGTCAGGTGTCGCGTTCATTGTGTCAGGGTTGCAAGGGCGACGCGTGGCATTTCTGTTTGTCAGGTTGACCTTGACCAAGGGATCGCGACGGGTTGTCTGTCGCGTTCACGTGAGTCAAAGCGATAGGCAAGTCGTCATGTTCTCATCTCTGAGGCTTAAATGGACACAGGCCTGAGAACAACCCCCTTTCTTCCTCTTTTGGCTGGTGCTCTTCGTCCCCGAGCACTCTGCTGCCTGTGCTCCATGGAGAGCTTGGAAGAGAGGAGTTTTGGTGGCTTGTGAAGGTAAGGGTTGTGTTGCTCTTGTGCTTGGTGGTTTCTCCTTCCCGGTGTGGTGATCAATTCTCGGCGTGCTCTTCCTCATGTTGATCCACTTCTCCTTTGGCTTGTGAAGGACGACCTAGGCTCATGAATGGTGTTTCTGTGGAGCATGGAGTAAGGAGGAGGGGTGCATGCCTACTAGAAGACCCCATTGGGGTGGTACTTGGTTTTGAAATAGGGATGCCTAAACCTCCTATGAGGCCCCCAAATTTTGTGCAAATAACATTGTTTAATTGTGCATGTAATATATTTAATTTTGTGCATATTATAGATATTTACTTACTTATGTACATATGTATATAAATAAATATGTTTATTCCTTTGCATATAATATATTTCTTTAAATTTGCATATAGTATTTACTTAATGTTGTACATATTGTATATATTTTTGCTGTGTATTTACGTTGTGCATGCAAGTTATTTGAATAATTTAATTTTCTTCCCGAAATTCTGATTAACGTCAACATCCATTGACGTTAAGTGTGAGTCAATGGCAAGCTTTGTGTCATTTACTGTCTGACTGGAAAATCCTGACATCAACATCGATTGATGTTGACTTCTGGTCAACGGCAGTAAACTGGACGTCTACTTCTCCCGTTATGCTGCGTTTCTAGATCTGAAATGGCAACGTTTCTTTCGGGTTCTTGATTAGGAAACTATCCCTAACGGTAGGCAACACTAATGCTATGCGTACCCCAACCCTTCAACCTATAAAACCTAGTGTATTGGGCCGGATTAAGACATTTGGGAGGAGAGAAAACCTAGAGCTCGTTTGTGAGGAAACCTGATCTTTGGCGAGCTGGATCCGGCGATTGGAGAGGCCTTCTGGCGATCTGCATCGACTAGAAGGTGCTCTTGTGATTGAGGAGGCTTCTCCGACTCCGGAGGATCATCTGCATCAGTAGGAAGACCGGATCTGGGAGGAGAACCTCACCTTCTTGGCATTGGCCGAGGAGAGATTCTTCGACCAAATCAAACCCTTAGAGATTTATTTACAGGCAAGTAGCTTAAGGTTTCACTCCGTGGACTTATCCTTTAGGGTTTTGCAATTTTATAGATTTTTCTTTCATGCTTGGACCCCCAAAATTCTATGTTTTCTGTGTTTCAGTCTGCACTGTGTGCAGACAGGAGATTGACGGCCACTTTGTTGCCGCCAAGATCTTGGGTAAACGACAATTGATCGTGTCGTTAACCCTTGTTGGAGTCCAGACTCTGGACGCCATGTTCTTCTGAGTTTCTTCCAGAACAGGGTTTGACTGCATGTGATATGATTTTTCAGGAGAAGTGACTACATACATGTGTTTAGAACATTTTGACATATTTAATATGTTCATTAGATCATGCCATGAAATTCTGATAATTTTTTATTATAATTGTTATTTATCAAATTTATGTTATGGAGAGATATATATGATTTAATAGAGTTCAATTTGGGATAATTATAATTAATGCATGTTATGGTTTTAGAAAATTGTGATGAACTCAGTACTACTGTATGCATGTCTCAAGACTATTAGCACCATTTGTTCACTGTCTATCTTGTTTAGTTAAATTATTATGTTAAATTTTATGAAATCTCTGTTAAATATTAAAAATAGGTGTACTATTTCGAAAATTATGAAAAATTACTGATATGTTCTGTTAAGAATACCTACCCTGTGGTTAAAATATGAGCATGTTCTGAGCACAGAACAAATTGTTGTGAATTTTTGAAACTTTTGTACCATATGTAAGAATAGATTTCAATTATGTTTAAAGTATGATTTGGTTCTGTTACTGACTGTTCATTATTAAAATGTGTATTCAGAAGTGATTTATAATTGTTACATGATGTGTGTGTGCATGCGCATGGAAAGTGAGAGAACATGTGGCATGTGTGTGTAAAATGCATTAATGTGTAAAGATAAAATGTGTGCCAATAAGACACTACCACCATAGATTGCTTGGAGTTGTACTGTAGTATTGCCCCTATGGGAAAGCTCAAATGTGTTACGTGATACCTGGGCAACAGGTCGTGTGAAATTCTGGAGGTGGACAAGTTCCACTTGTAATGGTAGGGAGGGCTTCCCCCGGTTCTGCAGTAACCAAGACTTGGTCACTTTGCCTGGTGATTAAGTACGTGTACGTGTATGTGTTAAGTGATCTTTCTAGTGGTGGTTTGGGCTGTGTCTTAGCAACATGTAAAAGTGAACATGTGTATAATGTGTAAAGTGACATGTGAACGTTGCACGATAAGTGCAAGTTATGTGACATGTGATACGTGAATGTGTAAAGTGAAAACCATGTGAAATCATGTGTAAGTGAAAGTGAATGATAATGTGGAAGTAAGTGCATGTGAATGACAAGGTAAAAGTGCATGTGTGCATGTCATGAGAAGATAATGCATGTGTTAATGTAGATTTTTGTTAATTGTGATATCATGTACAGTACCATATGTAGGTGTATGTTAGTGAATCCATGTTATTAGTATCCATGTTTAGAATTATTTTTTTACATGGGTTAGTATAGTTTTGCTTTTTATTATCCATGTTTTAGAATGAGCATGTGTTTGTTTAAATTCTTAGAAAGTATGTGTGATAAGTACATGGTTTGAAGTTTTAAGTTGCTTGTTGAGTCTATTGTATAGACTCACCCTTGCTAAACATTTCATGAGATTTAGAAGCTGAAAAGTTAGCAAGATCCGACGTGGAATATGAAGAATAGATTGAAGAACTGTAATTCATTTCCTAGTATGTAAGGCATTTGTAATTTGAACTTTGGTTTATTTATTGGAACTGGCTACATGTTAGTGGATATTACGTTATGTCATTTCTTTCTTGGACTATATAGACTGTGGAATGTGGATTATAAGTTGATGGAATAAGAGTTATTTAATTTTCGCTACTATATTCCTTTATATTTGTGTAAATCTCAGTCCATATGTCTATTGTTGGGTTTTCTCCCCTGTAGCAACTTACTGTCATCCGATGTGGGTTGGTATAACCGTACCGGTGGAAGTGGGTCGTTACAAAGATGATATTAGGCCACAGGGTTGAGATTATACATGGATAGCCATCAACTAATTCACATCTCTAAGTCTTTGCAGTGGATAGCCAGATCCAAGGAATAATTAAGATAGGATTACAAAAGTGATAAGATGAATGCATGATAATATGCTAGGTGTAGAAATAAATGGAGTTTGACTTGGTATCTATTTTGTAGGCAATGGTTGGAAGGACTCATCGTTCAATTGTTCCTATTCAAGATGAGGAGCCAAGGAGGACTGCAAGTGAGCAGCAGGGAGTACCAGCAGCTCAAGTTCCACCTGCGCCACCCCTGCCACCGTTGGTCGACTACGACACATTCATGCAAGGGCTTGTACAAGTGATGCAGACTCAAGCACAGACTCTGGCAGCTTCAAGCTCAGGTTCCGACACCAGCTCAGCAGGACCGTGGTGTAGGAGGTGTGTCGGTTATGGAGAGGTTTAAGAGAATGGCTCCACCTTCTTTAAAGGGGGAGAGTGAGCCATTGGTTGGAGAGAGTTGGCTTAGAGAGGTCGAGAAGATATTTAAGCTATCAGGTGTGCAGTGGATGACAAGGTCAGCCTGGCGACGTAGATGCTTCAGGAGCGAGCATATGTGTGGTGGTCTTCCATTCTTCACACGCAGTTCGAGAGTTTGGAGCTAGAGGTGACTTGGGGAGAGTTCGTGCGGTTGTTCGAGGCTAAGTGTGTTCCCGAGCACATCCAGGACCAGATGGAGCAGGAGTTCTTGACGTGACCCAGGGTTCTATGTCAGTCCTAGAGTATGAGGCGACATTCGCGGAGTTGTCGAGGTTCACACCGCACATAGTTGCTGACGAGAGGCGCAAGGTGAAGAAGTTCGTGATGGGGCTCAGACCATCATTGAGAGCCAGACTTATAGCGTTTGACCATAGGACTATGGATGTGGTTCTTAGTGCAGCATGCAGGCAGGAGAGTGAGATGGAATTGTACCAAGAGGAGAAGAAGGCTCGGATGAAGAGGTTACTAGAACCATTCCAACGGCAGAACATGAAGATGAAGAAGCTCATGAAAGATCAACAACCAACTATAGTACCAGCAAAGTCAATAGCTTCTACAGGCAACGAGAAGCCCTAGTGTGTACATTGCGGCAAGCGTCATGGCGGAGACTTGTGTTGGATAAAGTTGGGAAGATGTCTCAAGTGTGGCAGCTCAGATCATCGAATTAGAGAGTGTCCAAAGCTGAGGAAGTTCGTTCCACGAGTGTTCCAACAGCAGCAACAAAGAAGCTATGGAACGACCCTCTTTATACCGGTATGATTATACCAATCCACGTCGGTACAAGGAACGCCGTCACAGTGGGACATTTCACACAGATTGAGATGTACACAAACATCAAAATTTACAACAATTATTCTCATTCCATCATCATCATCTTTCCACAGTCTATATAGAAATGAAAGAAATACTAATGTCCCATTATTACAATTCCAAATAAAGTACATTGTCCATATGAATCACACAATTTCATTGATTACATACTAATAGAAGAAAAGTAACAACATAGTAGCAAAGTCCACACGTGAAGCTACTCCTTGTGCTCGGAGTCACTCCTCTCTATGTCCTCCTCAAGTGTGGGGACACCTGTATGCCAAAGAAAGTATGAGTCTAAAAAGACCCAGCAAGCAATCCAAAGATGGCATCCATACATATATCACACACACATGCTAGCCTTTTATCAATAAGGTGAAACACATGGTTCATGCATATAACATTTGACATATAACATAATCATCCTACATATAACATATAACATGCTTTATAATTCAAACTCTATTCATATTATTGCACAATTCTACCAAATTAGAACATGGAGTTATGTACAAGGTAAATAACAAACCTAGCATGGTATCTAAGCATTTTCACATATAGTCACTACACTTAATCACATGTTTAGATTGCTGTTTTCATGTAAATAAATCACATGTACACAAGTTGACATCTATTTGCATGCTAACACTTTCACATGCTCATCTTTCACATTTGCACAATTTACATGTTCCCATTCACATAATCACACTTTTACACTTAGTTTCCATGACACATAGTCCAAACCACCATTAGAGGACACATTTACACATACACATACCCGTCACCTAGGCAACACAGTGACGAATCTTGGTTAACTGCGCAGACTGGGAGAAGCCCTATCCACCCTAACCAATGGTACTTGTCCACCTCTAGGATTTCATCCTAATGCCCATAGGATATCACACATATTGAGCCTTCTCGTAGGGACTTTACTACAATACGGCTCCACAGCCCTCTATGGTAGCAGTGTCAATCTCAGCACAATTTACACATTGCACTTAATCACATGTTCACATTATACACATACACTATTTACACATTTGCATTCACTTTTAAACAATTACACATGTTTCAGTTTATCTACATGCTGCTCCTGTTTCATAGTAAAAAGTTGATCATAACACAGTCCTAATCATGCTGCTAATCATTAAATTTCACATGATAAAATTTAACATACTCATCGTGGTCATTTCCTTTTATTAAATTAGTAACATTATCTACTATTATCAAAACAGAACAGAATTTTTATCACAAACTTTACACAAGATATGTATCACATAGCTAAAATTTCAGATTTTTTGGAATAGTAAATCTAATTTTAAAATTTTAGATAGATTTCAGGTATTTTCATCAAGAATTTCATTAATCATGATCCACATCCATACAGTCGGTTCTAATAGTTCAGAAACTTGAAATCAATCATCATACCATCATGGATTTTTTTTGAAAACCTAATATACAATGGATCTAATTATTTAGTAATTATCATGGTCAAATCATGCTCATTATCCCATTACAGAAATTTTAATAAATAAAACTATTCACAGAAATTTGACACCTTCTCATGATATGACCTAATGACTGTACCTAACCAAAAAAAAATTCACAGCATGCACATATACCCAAAACTTCGTCAAACATCCTATAGAGATCAAAATAGTCATTCTGTAAAACTTGAAGAACTTCGCGGCAAGGGGTTGCCGCCAACCGGGGTTAACGGCACACAATGTTGCCACCAACTCAGATCTTGATGGCAGCAAGCTTGCCGTTAAGTTCCTGTCTGCAGAAACACAGACTGAACGCACAAAATTTGACGAATTGGGGGTTCCAAGACATGAGGAAAAATTCAATAAAATCCTAGGACCTAAAGGACATGGGTAGGGATGAGATCCCTAGATCACTTGCCTGGAATAAAATCGTTGATGGTATTAATTAGTTGAAGATGCCTTCCTCGCCAAGCCAAGAGGGTGCTCAAAATCCTCCCAGATCCGGTCCTTGTGCCGATGTAGCTCGCACACCGGTGTCGGGGAAGCCTCACAAATGTCCAAAGTACCTCCCAGTCGATGAAGATTGCCGGAAGATGCACCAAATCGCCGAATTAAGGTCGCACACAACTCAGTTTTCACCACAAGAAACCCGAGGTTCTCTTTTGGGCAAAAAGACCTAACTCAGCCAAGAACATGTGTTTTTATAGAGCTAAGGGGGTTAGAGACGTGTTATGGAATCCTACCGTTGGAGGTGGGTTTCCAAATCCAGAATCGAGGAAAACACAGCCGTTTCCCGATTTGAAATCGCAACAGAAACTGAGAAGTAAACGACCACCTTTTTCCTGTTAACAGAAATAAACGGCCATCGATCTGGACGCCAACTCTGAGTCAACGGCACACTGGTTGTCGTGAACATGCCCTCAATGTCAATAGATGTTGACGTTTACTGGCATCTCGACCAGAAAACAAAAACATCAATAACTTATATACACCATATACTATTACATACAATATACATTGTATTATTTAAATACAATATGCACAATTGAGTAAGAACAATTTGTACAATACGTATATACATATATGCACATATACACATAAACAATATTTACAAAAGCAACTAAGTATAATATGACAAAAATCAGAATAATAAGAACAAAGGTCATGGGCCATACAAACCAGCAGCAAGAACTCAAGCGCCGGCCAGAGTGTATGCGTTAACCGAGACGACGCCGACGACGTCACCACATGTACTTGATCCGATCTTCGAGGACGAAGATCATTTTAATGGGAAGAGGGTGTGAGGCCCCCAAATATTGTGCAAATAACATTGTTTAATTGTGCATGTGATATATTTAACTTTGTTTATATTATAGGTATTTACTTACTTATGTGCATATGTATATAAATAAATATGTTTATTCCTGTGCATATAATATATTTCTTTAAATGTGCATATAGTATTTAGTTAATGTTGTACATATTTTATGTATTTATGCTGTGTATTTATGTTGTGCATGCAAGTTATTTGAATAATTTAATTTTCTGGCCGAAACTTTGATTAACGTCAACATCCATTAACGTTAAGTGTGAGTCAATAGCAAGCTTTGTGCCGTTTACTGTCTCACTGGAAAGTCCTGACGTCAACATCGATTGACGTTGACTTTTGGTCAACGGCAGTAAACTGGACGTCTACTTCTCCAGTTATGCTGCGTTTCCAGATCTGAAAACAGTATCGTTTCTTTCGAGTTCTTGATTAGGATACTATCCCTAACGGTAGGCAACCCTAATGTTATGTGTACCCCAACCCTTAAACCTATAAAACCTAGTGTTTTGGGCCGGATTAAGACCTTTGGGTGGAGAGAAAACCTAGAGCTCGTTTGTGAGAAAGCCTGATCTTTGGCGAGCTGGATCCGGCGATTGGAGAGGTCTTCTGACGATCTGCATCGACTGGAAGGTGCTCTTGTGATTGAGGAGGCTTCCCCGACTCCGGAGGATCATCTGCATCAGCAGGAAGACCGAATCTGAGAAGAAAACCTCACCTTCTTGACATTGGCCGAGAAGGGCTTCTTAGACCAAATCAAACCCTTAGAGATTTATTTGCAGGCAAGTAGCTTAAGATTTCACTCCGTGGACTTATCCTTTAGGGTTTTGCAATTTTACGGATTTTTATTTCATGCCTGGACCGCCAAAATTATGTGTTTTCTGTGTTTCGGTTTGCACTGTGTGCAGATAGGAGATTGATGGCCACTTTGTTGCCGCCAAGATCTAGGGTAAACGACAGTCGATCGTGCCATTAACCCCTGTTGGCGTCCAGACCCTGGACGTCAAGTTCTTTTGAGTTTCTTCTAGAACAGGGTTTGACTGCATGTGATATGATTTTTCGGGAGAAGTGACTACATACATGTGTTTAGAACATTTTGTCCTGTTTAATATGTTCATTAGATAATGCCATGAAATTTTGATAATTTTTTTATTATAATTGCTATTTATAAAATTTATGTTATGGAGAGATATACATGATTTAATAGAATTTAATTCAGGATAATTATAATGCATGTTATGGTTTCAGAAAATTTCCATGAACTCAGTACTACTATTTGCATGTCTCAAGACTGTTACCAACATTTGATAACTGTCTATCATGTTTAGTTAAATTATTATGTTAAATTTCATGAAATTTCTGTTAAATATTTAAAATAGGTGTGCTGTTCCGAAAATTATGAACAATTACTGATATGTTCTATTAAGAATACCTACCTTGTGGTTAAAATATGAGCATGTTATGAGCACATTACGAATTGTTGTGAATTTCTGAAGCTTTCTGTACCATGTGTTAAGAATAGATTTCAAATATGTTTTAAAGCATGATTAGCAACATGATTTGGTTCTATTACTGACTGTTCATGATTAAAATGTGTATTCAGAAGTGATTTATAATTGTTACATGATGTGTGTGTGCATATGCATGGAAAGTGAGAGAACATGTGGCATGTGTGTGTAAAATGAATTAATGAGTAAAAATAAAATGTGTGCCAATAAGACACTGCCACCATAGATTGTTTGGAGCTGTACTGTAGTAGTGCCCCTATGGGAAAGCTCAAACGTGTTACGTGATACCTGGGGCAACGGGTCGTGTGAAATCCCAGAGGTGGACAAGTTCCACTGATACTGGTGGGGAGGGCTTCCCCCGGTTCTGCAGTAACCAAGCCTTGGTCACTTTGCCTGGTGATTAAGTACGTGTACGTGTATATGTTAAGTGATCTTTCTAGTGGTGGTTTGGGTTGTGTCTTGGCAACATGTAAAAGTGAACATGTGTATAATGTGTAAAGTGACATGTGAACGTGGAACGTGATAAGTGCAAATGATGTGACATGTGATACGTGAATGTGTAAAGTGAAAACCATGTGAAATCGTGTGTAAGTGAAAGTGAATGATAATGTGAAAGTAAGTGCATGTGAATGACAAGGTAAAAGTGCATGTGTGCATGTCATGAGAGAATAATGCATGTGTTAATGTGGATTTTTTTTAATTGTGATATCATGTATAGTACCATGTGTAGGTATATGTTAGTGACTCCATGTTATTAGTATCCATGTTTAGAATTATTGTTTTACATGGGTTAGTATAGTTTTGCTTAATAGATTCCATGTTTATTATCCATGTTTTAGAATGAGCATGTGTTTGTTTAAATTGTTAGAAAGCATGTGTGATAAGTACATGGTTTGTAGTTTTAAGTTGCTTGCTGAGTCTATTGTGTAGACTCACCCTTGCTAAACATTTCAGGAGATTTAGAAGCCGAGGAGTAAGCAAGATTCGACGCGGAACGTGAATAATAGATTGAAGAACTGTAATTCATTTCCTAGTATGTAATGCATTTGTAATTTGAACTTTGGTTTATGTAATTGGAACTGACTACATATTAGTGGATATTACGTTATGTCATTTCTTTCTTGGACTATATAGACTGTGGAATGTGGATTATAAGTTGATGGGATAAGAGTTATTTAATTTCCGCTACTATATTCCTTTCCATTTGTGTATATCTCAGTTCATATGTCTATTTTTGGGGTTTTCTCCCCTGTAGCGACTTACTCTCATCTGATGTGGGTTGGTATAACCGTACTGGGTGGAAGTGGGTCGTTACACCTCCCCCTAGTTCTATCATGGTAGGGCTCCAAACCCCCATCTCCAAGCCTAGAGACCATGCTAGGTTGTGCATGTATGCTTTTGGTTCATGTGGATTACTTGGATGGTTCTTGTGGTGTTTGGTTTGTGCTTGGGATGGGTTTTGATTGATGAGGTTTCCATGCTTGCATGTGAGATTATTGAGTGTAGATCCATGTTCTTGGCATGCATGGGTGTTTACATGTGTGGTTTGAGCTTAATTGATCCATTTACATCATCCTTTATGCTCCCCTCCCCTTGTACTTCTCAATTTTGTGTTGCATGGCTTGAAGGTGGTACTCTCGGGTGTGCAAACCTACGGTCGCGACACGTTTGGTGTCGCGACCCAGGTTGCGACAGCCCGATACGTCGCCTTCTGGTTTGAGGATGCGACGCCCGCCTTGTCGCGTTCTGGTCGCGATAGGGTGGCTATCGCCTTCTCTTCGGGTTTGCACCATGTGTGGTGGGAGGTCTCAGGTGGTCACCTGGGCCTCTATCTGTGGCCGCGACAATGCCCTTGTCGTGACATGATCGCAACGGTTTCCTGTCGGCTTCTGGTCCAGGTCGTGACAACCAAGGTGTCGCATTTAGGTGGCGACAGCCTGTGCGTCGCCTTCTCAGACAGAGAAGGGACTTGGCAATATGTTCGGAGTTTTCCTTCCACTGCGACTCTATTTCTTGGCACCTGTGATGTTCCTAGTGCAGTGCTACTCTAGTCTTTCGCCCGGTGTTAGGCACTTGAGGGCTTGTCCATGAGATAGGTTGTTACCGTTACCTAGACCCCCGGTCCCCACGCACCTGTTTAAGGGAGTTCTTCAGGCGGCGGGCGAGCTCGAGTCACAGAATCTGGTAGTAGAGGGCAAAATGGTGGGGACAGTGGCGTAGAGTCGTTTGTAGAGCTCTCTTAGCTGAGTCTGGGATGCCGAGGTAGTTGGTAGCTCTTTCGGCTTAGATTAGCTAGTCCTTTTTCTCACTGCCTCACTCTACGTAGTTTCGGAACCATTTAGAGGGTCCAGGCATGGGACCGTAGTCCGGCCAGACTACGGCGAGTTGTGGTTACTTTAGTTCCACGTCTCACTATGACAGTAGGTGCTAGACATGGACTGTCGGTTGAGGGTATGGCGTGTGGTGCACCTAACCGGTCGACTAGTGTAGTGTTTCTGTGGCTAGTGTCCTTGTCTAGGCAGTTGTTTATTATCTGTGTTACAGCCTTGGGTTCTTCCCAGTGCCATATTTTACACGAGTTTCCGGTTCTGACGTTTAGATTAGACCTTAGACCGTGTAGTTTCTTCACGCTTCCGCACTTGAATCTGTTAGTAGGATAGATTTAGGGCTTTACTTAATTATTGAACATATAAATATATTCTACTGATAGAACCAGTGGGAGATTGGTAGTCCCTACTGGGCTTCTTCGTGAAGCTCATTCCCTCTTTTACAGGTGAGACATCACAGCAGCACCCTCCACGGCGGGCTGAGGAGACGGGGCCGTAGTAGATGGCATCTTCTGTGAGCAGGGTTCCCCAGATTCGTGTACTTCACCATCAGGGTATGCCCCTAAGGGACCTGTTATCCCCTTTACTTTTTCCACTTGTACTTTACTACTTCGGGACTGTACTAGACATGTACATTATGTTGGACTCCTTCCTTCACTTGTTAGTACTTTTAGTGCGTTTTGTCATTATTTATCTCTATTACATATCTTGTTAGACTGGTCCGTTAGCCCTTCCGGGTCTTCGGACCCATGGGCGGTGGCGCCGATAGCCGGATTCTCGGTGGGAGTCGAGGGTTCAGGTGTCGGGGTCGTTACAGTGGTATTAGAGGAAGGGGTCTGTCAAGACTTGTAATGGAAATAAGTAATGACCTAAAGTCCCTTAGGAAGTACAAGTAACACTGCTAGCCGCCGAATTATTATCTATTAACTTGAATGTCAGTATGTGTCGCAGGACATGCCTCCACGCAGACGCAGGCAGGTTCGAGAGTTGATGGAGCATCAGGACATTGAGCCGGACGAGTAGGTTGCAGCCGAGCACGTGCCGGTTGATGCTCAGCCTCAGCAGTTCGAGCAGCCTGGTGTTTAGTTCTAGTACGGCCTTCCGTTGCAGTAGGGAGCGCAGCAGTAGCAGCAGTGGTTTCCACCCCCGCCCTCGCCAGACTTCATGGAGCAGTGGTGGAGAGCTATGTTCTAGGCCCCTTGGCAGCACCAACAGTATCAGCAGTACCAACAGATGTTGGCAGGAGGTTAGCAGTTCGTAGATATGGCATCAGAGGAGCAGCCACCACCGACCCCGCAGGAAGCACCAGTTCAGCCAATGGTACCACCAGTGGTACGGCAGTAGACTCCAGCTGCAGCGGCAGCACCTGAGGACCGCACGACACATTTGGAGAGGTTTCTTCATTTTTTGCCTCCGATGTTTTATGGTGACTATGATTCGGACAAGGCAGAGAGTTGGGTCCATGAGCTCGAGTGCACCTTCGAGACCATGGATTGTGCAGATCAGGATCAGGCCAGACTTGCAGTATATCAGCTGAAGGGGTCAGCTCACAAGTATTGGAGGACCGTGAGGCAGACCAATTTTTAGGGTAGGAGGCTGGACTAGATTTCCTGGGAGTAGTTATTAGAGACCTTTCACAGCGAGTACTTCCCCGACTACGCTTGCCGTGAGAGGATGGATCAGTTCCACGAGCTGACACAAGGAAATTTGACTGTGGCACAGTACCACCAGAGGTTTGTGCAGCTTCTTCTACACGTCCCCCACGTGGCCGCTAGTGAGCAGGCTCGCACAGAGTTGAGGTGGGCCATGGCTGGTCACCTCTGCGACACTTTGGGGTTGGCAGTGGCAAGGGCTACTGCCTTGGAGAGGGAGTGTTAGTTCCAGCCACAGCATAGAGGAGGCTCGGTGAGGTCTACCCGTACCAGTGCCCTCTGGGCAGTCGCGGGAGTGCTTCTTCTTCTTCTTCTTTGGGGACAGGCGGTGCTGGCCTGACCTCGAAACTGAAGAAGTTGTCCTCTTGAGGAGGTAGGCGGCATTTCCAGCAGTCTCAGTAGCCGCGACGTCAGTAGGAGCAGCCAGTGGAGCAATCTGTGCACCAGGGAGCAGAGCAGAGCCAGCAGGGCACAGGTTGTTTCCACTGTGGGTAGCAGGGTCACTTTAGGCGGGACTGTCCATTGTTGAGGCAGGGGAAGCAGCAGTAGGCACCACAGGCGCAGCACCCTCCACCCCAGCAGGCGCAACATCAGCAGCAGCACCAGGGCCAGTTCCAGCAGCCGTAGCAGTGCCAGAAACAGCCTCAGTGAGGACGCGGTCGCAGTCGAGTGATGAACATCACCAGAGAGGAGGCAGAGGCCTCTAATCTAGTCATCGGTACGGTTCCTATCCTTGGTAGAGTTGCTCGTGTTTTGATTGATCCGGGTGCCACACATTGTTTTGCTTCAGAGGAGTTCTTTTCTACTTTGACTGAGTTTGCTCCAGAGCGAACCTGTGACCTAGCTATTGAGCTTCCGACGGGTGACTACGTGCGTACTCTGGGTTACCTAGAGGGTGTCACCGTTGAAGTACAGGGCCGCCATCTACCAAGCAGATTGTTCGCTTTGCAGCTCCACGACTTTGATGCCATCCTTGGCATGGACTGGTTGGAGGCACATTTTGCGCTAGTGGACTATCAGCGGAAGGCCGTGCAGTTCAAGATATCAGGAGCACCTGTGCTTTACTTCCGACATACCCCGTCTACACGCCGAACTTTCGTCTCTTTCTGTAGAGCTCGGCGCCTTATCCGAGATGGTTGTGTAGCTTTCCTTGCTTCTGTGAGTTTCTCGGATTCTGGTGAGCTGTCTGTTTCAGATGTGCATGTTGTCTATGAGTTTGCTAACATGTTTTCGGAGGATCTACCTGGTTTGCCGCCGGAGCGGGAGGTAGATTTCTCCATTGAGTTGCTTCCGGGGATGATGCCTATGTCTAAGGCACCATACCGGATGGCTCCGACGGAGCTACATGAGTTGAAGCGCCAACTCGATGAGTTTCTTGAGTTGGGCTTCATTCGTCCGAGTCGTTCGCCATGGGGAGCGCTTGTTTTGTTTGTAAGGAGGAAGGATGTCAATCTCAGGATGTGCATCGATTATCGATAGTTGAATCAAGTAATAGTGAAGAACAATTATCCGTTGCCCAGGATCGATGATTTGTTCAACCAGTTGCAGTCAGCTTCAGTGTTCTCGAAGATCGACTTGAGGTCGGGCTACCACCAGTTGAGGATCCGTGAGTTAGATATTGCCAGATCAGCCTTCCGTACCCGCTACGACCACTTCGACTTTGTCATGATGCCTTTTGGTCTCACAAATGCACCGACAACCTTCATGGAGTTAATGCATAGTGTGTTCCGAGAGTACCTAGACCGGTTCGTGGTGGTGTTTGTCGATGACATTCTGGTGTACTCAGTGACGGTAGAGGAGCACGAGGTTCACTTGAGGCTAGTGTTGCAGGCTTTGAGGAGTCACCAACTTAACGCCAAATTCATAAAATGTGAATTTTGGCTAAAGGAGGTGCAATTCCTCGGTCACGTGGTTTCTGGGGCAGGTGTGGCGATGGATCCCGCCATGGTTGAGCCCGTGGTTTTGTGGGGCCAGCCCACTACAGTTGCAGAGGTTCACAGTTTTCATGGGATGGCAGGCTACTACAGGAGGTTTGTGCAGGACTTCGCCAAGGTTGCTGAGCCGTTGACCAGGTTGACCAAGAGAGTGACCATGTCACGCCCCGATATTTAGCAGCGGAATAAATACCGGGAGACGTGAACGATACAAATAGACGTATCACAGTTGAATAGCACAGAGTCACCATTGAACAAAAGAACACATTTGAGACTATAATATGGTCACCAAAAATATACTTTATTCCATTTCATTCAACTAATTACAACCTTACATAAGAAGAACCAACTAAAGGGTCCCTTATTCAAATGAAATGTTTTAGTAATACATAGACTACTCAAATATTTATTCCTAACACTTCATCTGCTCAATGTCGGGTACTCATCACTCTTGCCCTGCCCCATCGGACTCCACGGGTTCCTCATCACTACCTGAAAAGGACAGGATGATAGGGTGAGCGAACTAGCTCAGTAGGATTTACATCTCAATATTGTGCGGGCACTAATATACATGATTAACATTTTAAATAGGTAGATATGCACATGAACATGATGCCAATGCATGATTTTCTAACAAGTGGATAGCGAAATAGAATGAATGTCATATCATATCAAATGTCGAGTTGCATATATAAAGGACAGATATTTCAAGAGTAGAATCGTATCAAAATGAATTGGCCATATTCATACAGATATCATGTATTCATATGAACAGACATATCATATCAAATCTTATCTTATCATGTCAAATCAAACTTATCATATCATATCAAACGAAGGCACATTCCCACAAATCTTGCTTATTCATTATGCAATGCCAAGCACCAGAAGTCCAAACTCCCATGGTTAATAAGTACATTGGGGCGCTCTTCCCCAGGACCAGACAGGGCCCCTATTACACAAACATTGGTCAAATGGACCGAAGTCCCATATTGTGCCGAACAAACATATTCATTTTATGGCCATGGGGTTTCAATGACAAGCTCATAGTAAGAAAGACATGATCATTCATAGAGTCAAGGTATGGCAAATAGCTCAAGAGAACAAAAGGGCAGTATAACGACGTATCTTATGTTTCATAATTCGTTAGTGTCTTGACATGAGGATGACTAATGACAGATCGTATGCGGAACATGTATTCTCTATCTCCAGGGTACTTCATGGTACAACCAGCTCGGCCTCTATGTGGGAATCCATAGAGAGCGGAGACTTATGGAGGTCTTAAGGAAACATCGCTAGTCTTGCCGATTCGGAATGACCGGCAGAGAGCTCTCAATTCCCCAAGAAGGGTGTGCCTAATCGTGTAAGTGACGAGTCACGAATCATTCCTAACATGTATGCAATTGACAAATAATTAATTGAACATCGGAAAGCATATAACTATTGAAACTCATATGCAAATCATGATATAAACTCCACTAACAAGTCCATACTAACATGTATTCATCCCCACATTCATATCATATTCTTATCATATCAATTGACAATAAGTAAGATCACAAGATAATCCAATGAACATAATGTCAATCACAATTACACATTAGAATCATATTCATATTATTACCATTTTTCAATGGGTTGATTACTTTTAGGTCCATGCATACTATATAACATCATGCACATGATAGTAGACATCATGTAACGATCAGACCCAAGACATGCAATTTACACACTAATTATCATGTTAAACAGACCTCGGGTATAGACGATAAGATTTGCAAGAAAACACGTGATTTTATGTAAAAATCCTGAGATCGCGACGGTCACTTGTAAAGGTAGCGACGGGTCAGATCAGAATGCGACAGTGCCTTGTAAGGATCGCGATAGGCTAGTCAGATCAGGCAGGCAGATCGCGAAGGGTACATATGAAGAAGGCGACAGAGCTATCAGACCCGGGTCAGGTTGCGACGGACCCCAATGAGGGTTGCGACGGGTCGGGAACAGAACGCGACAATGGCATGTGAAGATCGTGACGAAATAGTCAGATCAGACAGCGAGATAGCGACGGGTGCTTCGTCGCGATCAGAACGTGACGTGTATACTGTCGCTATGAGACCTCTGAACGCGGCCTATCGGGCCGTCGCGTTCATAGGGTCTGCGCCTGAATCCGACGGAGAAGGACGAGTTCTTGGATTCCGGTCCAGAACTGTCTCATATTGACACATGGTGCTTCAAAATAGAGAACAAATTGTACAGGGCATGAAATTAATGAAACCAGTTTTAAACTAATCTAGACATGCAAAGGTGCTTCCAATAAATCGGAATTAGAAAAATAATGAGGGTTTGATAGGCTTTATTCAATTCAAACTCAAATGTAGAAGACAAGTGTAATCTGCAGACGTAGTTTCATGCAACAACACTCTTACCACACTTATAACTCTCTCACTAATGACAATTAGACAAAACGTTCAACACAAAACATGACGAGGACAACTTTTAGAAGAACTTTGATGTTGGGGGTTTGATCTAATTCACTCTCGAATCTTGACAAATATATGAAGAACATAAAGGTCATGTGTAACCTGAAAACACATCTCATGCAGTGATTTACTTACTATGCTTATAACTCTCTAACTGATGACATTTAGATAAAATGTTAAACATGAAATATGATTGGGACTACGAGTAGAATAACTTTCATGAAGGAAGGTTAGTGTAATTCGGTATTAAATCGCATGCATAAGAAGAAGAACGGGAAAAGCCCTAACTGTGCATGACTTAGGGAAAATGACTAATACTCCATGTATACTCCATGCAAATTGGGAAAATTAAGTGCAAATGAACATAGACTCGAAGCTCTACAAGATGGTATAGGATTTCTTTAATCTTGGCCTAAGAACACCTACCTTTATGAAGATCTAAGACAAGTCGACGTTCTGGACGCAGCAGAGGATGAAGAGGGATGAAACTCCAGTTCCCATCCTTTCTCCTCCTCCTCTGAAGCCCTAGCCCACCTCCAAACGACCCCAACTCATTGCCAAACCTTCCCCAAGAGTTTAGTGACGTGTTCTTATAGATTTAGGGTGTAACTACATGTCCTAATGGGATTAGGAAGGGGGCTGCGAATTCTACTTCCTGCTTTCCAAAATCTGGGATTTTCTCACCCAAAGGAGGTAGCTACACCATGGGAAGGTGTCATACAGGGTTGTCCACGATTTGGGTTGCCATGCATGGCCATTACCACTAATTTTAACCCTAATATTCCCTCCTTAGTCACTGCATAATTACATACACGAATTTCTAGGTATTTTCTTGTCCAAATTTTTATCCTTGGGCCAAATGTGCTTCATTGGCCCAATCTTGTTAATGGGTCATTAATACATGGTGTTGGAAGTCTCTCCAATATGTTTATTTAATTTATGGTTGGGTTATTTTTCCGTGTTAATAATGTTCAGACTTAGTTTCTTAATTCGGTTAACTTGGTCACGTGTGACGTACACTCGACCAATTAAATTTTTCGTTGCACGAATTCCTTCGTGGAACAGTTAGGGACAATATTTGGGGTTGATTTATAATTTTTACGGAATTTTCCGATGTGTTTTCTCTCATACGATAATAGTACGTAAGTTTTATCATTCCGATAATTACGGAATTTATTTATTCCCATTTATTTTTAAATCACTAAATTTCCGGGGTATTACATCCTCCCCCACTTAAGAAATTTGGTCCCCAAATTTACACATAAAGGTGTAGTTCGTACCTGAGAATAGTTCTGGGTGGTTTTTCTTCATTCTTTCCTTTGTTTCCCAGGTAGCATTAGTAACTCCGTCTCGACTCCATTGGACCTTCACCATAGGTATGGTACGATTCCTGAGTCGTTGAATCTTCCGATCCAACAGTTTGATCAGCTTCTCTTCATAAGTCAGGTCCTCCCGAATCTCCAAGTTCTCATGGTTGATTACATGGTCGGCATTGAATAAGTACTTCCTCAGCATGGATATGTGGAACACATTATGCACGTTCGCCAGATGTGGAGGTAGTGCAAGTCTATACGCCACCTGACCAATCCTTTCCAGAATTTCAAATGGTCCGATGAATCTGGGACTCAACTTTCCTTTGATCCTAAATCTTTGAATTCCCCTTGAAGGTGAGACCTTCAAGAAAACATGTTCGCCAACTTGAAATTCTAGTTCTCTCCTTCTCTCGTCTGCATAACTCTTCTGCCTAGATTGTGCTATCTTTAGACGTTCCCTGACAATTTGAACCTTTCTGACAGCCGCCTCAATTAAGTCGGGTCCAACCCATTGGTTCTCCCCAACATCTTCCCAACAAAGGGGTGATCTGCAACTCCTGCCATATAAGGCTTCAAACGGTGCCATCTTGATACTTGCATGATAGCTGTTGTTATATGCAAACTCCATCAGGTACAACTGATCATCCCATCGACCTTTAAAATCTAGCACCAGAGCACGAAGCATATCTTCCACAATTTGATTGGTCCTTTCGGTTTGTCCATCAGTCTGAGGATGGAAGGCAGTACTAAAGTTTAGTTTAGTACCCATTGCTGCTTGTAAACCCATCCAGAAGTGTGAAGTAAATCTAGGGTCCCGATCCGATATTATGTTAGATGGAACCCCATGCAATCTAACTACTTCCTTAACATATAGTGCTGCCAGTACATCCACTGACCAGGTACTCTTAATCGGCAAGAAGTGAGCCGACTTAGTCAATCGATCAACTATTACCCACATTGCATCCATACCACCGCTAGTCTTGGGAAATCCCATGATAAAGTCCATACCGATGCTATCCCATTTCCATTTTGGGATTTCTAGTGGTAGCAGTCCACCAGCTGTACGGAAATGCTCGGCCTTGACTTTCATGCATGTTAAACAGTATGACACATGATCGGCCACATCCCTCTTCATGTTTGGCCACCAGTACGACCTTTTTAAGTCTTGGTACATCTTTGTTGATCCAGGATGAATCGTGTACTTGGACTGGTGAGCTTCATCTAATAACCTCTTCTTGAGTTCTCCATGATCAGGGACACATGTTCTACCTCGGAATAGTAAT
The DNA here is from genome assembly GCA_014218235.1 of Colocasia esculenta. Lineage (NCBI taxonomy): Eukaryota > Viridiplantae > Streptophyta > Magnoliopsida > Alismatales > Araceae > Colocasia > Colocasia esculenta. The sequence continues at coordinate 63,728,750 of CM024760.1, forward strand.
CTTCCCTCAGTTGATAGAGTAAAGTCAGGTCTTTGTTCTAGCTTCTCCCTGATCTCAACTAGGAATGGATCCTCTCCCTGTTTCTCCTTGATTTCGGTCAGTAGATCAGATTGTATCTGGAGATTGGAAATCATTACCTATTTTTCCTTCTTTCCCATGTCTAAGTTCAAGCTTGCAAATTGCTCCAGTAACTTCCATTCGCTTAGCATCATACTAGCTAGCATAGCTCCTAGTTGTCTACTTAGAGCATCTGCCACTACATTGGCTTTCCCAGGGTGATATTGAATGGAAAAGTCAAAGTCCTTAAGGTACTCTAACCACCTTCTTTGTCTCATGTTAAGCTCCTTCTATGAGAATAAGTATTTCAAACTCTTGTGGTCAGAAAAGACTTTAAATTGCTCACCATAGATATAATGCCTCCAAATTTTCAAGGAGAATACTACAGCTGCTAACTCCAGGTCATGAACCGGGTAGTTCACTTTGTGGATCTTCAACTGTCTTGAGGCATATGCTATTACTTTCCCTTGTTGCATTAAGACGCATCCCAGACCTGTTCTAGAAGCATCTGAATAAATTCCAAATCCTCCCTCTTCAGTGGGTAAGGCGAGGACGAGAGCAGTAGTTAGACACTTCTTCAAGTTGTTAAAGCTTTCTTCACATTCATCGGTCCACACAAATGGATTTTCCTTCCGGGTCAGCTTGGTTAATGGCACTACAATCTTTGAGAAATCCTTTATAAACTTTCGATAATATCCTGCTAATCCTAGAAAGCTCCTGATCTCCATGACGCTTCTCGGTCTTTCCCATTTCAGTACAACCTCAACCTTTGATGCATCAACAGCGATACCATCCTTGGTTACCACATGCCCTAAAAAGGATACCTCCTCAAGCAAGAATTCACATTTACTTAGCTTGGCATATAATTTATTCTCCCTTAAAATCTGTAATGAAATCCTCAAATGCTCCTCATGCTCTTCCTTTGTCTTGGAATAGATCAATATATCATCGATGAATACCACCACAAATTTATCAAGATATGGGCGATAAATGCTATTCATCAACTGCATGAAAACTGCAGGGGCATTTGTTAGTCCGAAAGGCATAACAATAAATTCATAATGCCCATACCTGCTTTGGAAGGCTGTCTTGTGAATGTCTTCTCCTTTGATCCTCAATTGGTGATAGCCAGATCTGAGATCTATTTTAGAGAAGTATTTAGCTCCAGATAATTGATCAAACAACTCATCAATTCTTGGCAGGGGATATTTATTCTTGATGGTTAACTGGTTTAGGTGCCTGTAGTCTATACACAGCCTCATCGACCCATCTTTCTTCTTGACAAAGAGGACAGGTGCACCCCATGGTGATGTACTTGGTCGGATGAATCCCTTCTCTAACAGTTCCATCAATTGCTCTTTTAATTCCTTCAATTCTGCGGGGGACATTCTATATGGTGCCCCTAGATACTGGTGCTGCTCCAGGGACCAATTCGATGGTAAAATCGACCTCTCGCTCAGGAGGAATTCCTGGAAGTCTTCGGGAAAAACATCAGTGTATTCGCTGACAACATGGATGTCCTCAACTTTGACTTCCTTCTTTGTGATGACAACAGTAGCAAGAAAGGCCATACAACCTTTCCTCATCATCCTTTTGGCTTGTAGTGCAGAGATAAGTAACAATCTCCTGCGGTTTCTATCCCCTGTGAACACTAGTTTTGGGTAATGGCTAAAGGTTACCCGACTTCTCCTGCAGTTGATACTAGCCCCATGTTTAGACAACTAGTCTGCTCTCAGTATTACATCATACCCCTCCATATCCATACATATTAAATTTGCTGGTAGGTTTTAAGTTTCAATCAACACTTCACTAGATGGCATATGGTTTGTAAGATCGGTGCCAGGACCAATCGGGGTTGACACAACTATTCCGGATTTCATTGGGACGGGTTTCACATGTAGGGTTTCAACAAATGTTTGAGATATAAAGGAATGCGTAGCTCCCGTATCAAGAGAACATATGTGGGTCGGGAAAGAATAGTAAGTGTACCTTCCACGATACCTCCTTCTTCAGCAGCTTCAGGTTCTTGAATAGCTTGCAAGCGGCCTTGCCTCTTCTGTGCATTCGGATGCTTGTCCTGAGGGGCTTGTTCTTTCAGCATTGGGCAGTTCGAGATCCTTTGGTCACGACTACCACAACGCAGGCATCTCCCTTGCGCTCTCCAGCATTGTTCAGACCGGTGACTAGCTTTGTCACAGTGTTTGCACCTTTCTCCCGTTGTCACCACTATCTGCTTACCTAACTCCTTTGGCTTTTTATCATCTGGTTCATTTACTCCGCCACTGGGCCTTTTCTTCCCAATGGTCGGCTGATACCTTCCTGTAGAAGACACTTGCTCCCTTTTCACGGATTTTCCCTTAATTCTTTCGGCAGTCTCCATGGCATCTTCCAGTAACTGAGCCATCTTTACCATGTCAGCATAGGTTTGAATGTCCATTGGCACCAGTTGAGTGATGAACTGGGGCCTCAAGCCATTCAGAAAGTGTTTTGCCTTCATCCTTTCTGTCCTAATCAAGTGAACAACATATCAGGACAGACGAGAGAATTGGGCCTCATACTCGGCCACATTGAGTCCTCTCTGCTTCAAAGCCGCAAATTCGGCTGCTTTCCGTTCCTGGACCCTCTCAGAAAAGTACTTGGTGTTGAATTGCTCAATTAACTGAGCCCATGTTAGTTGCTGGCCATTCATGTTGCTTCTACCGACTCCCACCATGCCTTGGCATCCTTTTCTAATTGGAAAGTCGCCAGTAGTACTTTGTTTTGGTCTGTGCATTGCATGACCCTGAATATCCTTTCAATTTCCTTAACCCAGTGTTCAGCAACATCTGGGTCAGTACTCCCTTCAAACCTAGGCGGATCCATATTCCGAAAATTCCGATGGAGATCACCGGCTCCGCGGTTACCTCTACCCTGGGTGGCTTGCAAGATAGCCTGAGTCAAGTTCTGTATTGTTTGTTGCATGTTCCTAGCTTGGGCACGTTCAGCGGCCATTGAGGTAATAAGTACCTTCAAGATAATAATATAATTTAGTCATCTAAATATATCACATGTGACTTCTATTCCCATGCTTCTACCCAAGCTCACATTAGGTATGACAGATTTGGACTCGTGTGATCTAGTTTCATTCTATGTTCCTATTCCCTTGGACACTAAAGTTTAGTCTCTGATACCAACTGTCACGCCCCGATATTTAGCAGCGGAATAAATATCGGGAGACGTGAACGATACAAATAGACGTATCACAGTTGAATAGCACAGAGTCACCATTGAACAAAAGAACACATTTGAGACTATAATATGGTCACCAAAAATATACTTTATTCCATTTCATTCAACTAATTACAACCTTACATAAGAAGAACCAACTAAAGGGTCCCTTATTCAAATGAAAATGTTTCACAAATACATAGACTACTTAAATATTTATTCCTAACACTTCATCTCCTCAATGTCGGGTACTCATCACTCTTGCCCTGCCCCATCAGACTCCACGGGTTCCTCTTCACTACCTAAAAAGGACAGGATGATAGGGTGAGCGAAGTAGCTCAGTAGGATTTACATCTCAATATTGTGCGGGCACTAATATACATGATTAACATTTTAAATAGGTAGATATGCACATGAACATGATGCCAATGCATGCTTTTCTAACAAGTGGATAGCGGAATAGAACGAATGTCATATCATATCAAATATCGAGTTGCATATATACAGGATAGATATTTCAAGAGTAGAATCGTATCAAAATGAATTGGCCATATTCATACAGATATCATGTATTCACATGAACAGACGTATCATATCAAATCTTATCATATCATGTCAAAATCAAACTTATCATATCATATCAAACGAAGGCACATTCCCACAAATCTTGCTTATTCGTTGTGCTATGCCAAGCACCAGAAGTCCATACTCCCATGGTTAATAAGTACGTTGGGGCGCTCTTCCCCAAGACCAGACAGGGCCCCTATTGCACAGGCATTGGTCAAATGGACCGAAGTCCCATATTGTGCCGAACAAACATATTCATTTTATGGCCACGGAGTTTCAATGACAAGCTCATAGTAAGAAAGACATGATCATTCATAGAGTAAAGGTATGACAAATAGCTCAAGAGAACAAAAGGGCAGTATAACGACATATCTTATGTTTCATAATTCGTTAGTGTCTTGACATGAGGATGACTAATGACAGATCGTATGCGGAACATGTGTTCTCTATCTCCAGGGTACTTCATGGTACAACCAGCTCGGCCTCTATGTGAGAATCCATAGAGAGCGGAGACTTACGGAGGTCTTAAGGAAAGATTGCTAGTCTTGCCGATTCGGAATGACCGGCAGAGAGCTCTCAATTCCCTAAGAAGGGTGTGTCTAATCGTGTAAGTGACGAGTCACGAATCGTTCCTAACATGTATGCAATTGACAAATAATTAATTGAACATCGGAAAGCATATAACTATTGAAACTCATATGCAAATCATGATATAAACTCCACTAACAAGTCCATACTAACATGTATTCATCCCCACATTCATATCATATTCTTATCATATCAATTGACAATAAGTAAGATCACAAGATAATCCAACGAACATAAGGTCAATCACAATTACACATTAGAATCATATTCATATTATTACCGTTTTTCAATGGGTTGATTACTTTTAGGTCCATGCATACTATATAACATCATGCACATGCTAGTAGACATCATGTAACGATCAGACCCAAGACATGCAATTTACACACTAATTATCATGTTAAACAGACCTCGGGTATATACGGTAAGATTTGGAAGAAAACAAGTGATTTTATGTAAAAATCCTGAGATCGCGACGGTCACTTGTAAAGGTAGCGACGGGTCAGATCAGAACGCGACAGTGCCTTGTAAGGATCGCGACAGGCTTGTCAGATCAGGCAGGCAGATCGCGATGGGTGCATATGAAGAAGGCGACAGGGCTATCAGACCCGGGTCAGGTAGCGACGGACCCCAATGAGGGTCGCAACGGGTCGGGAACAGAACGCGACAATGGCATGTGAAGATCGCGACGAAACAGTCAGATCAGACAGCGAGATAGCGGCGGGAGCTTCGTCGCGATCGGAATGCGACGGGTATACTGTCACTACGAGACCTCTGAACGCGGCCTATCGGGCCGTCGCGTTCACAGGGTCTGCGCTTGAATCCGACAGAGAAAGGATGAGTTCTTGGATTGCGGTCCAGAACTGCCTCATATTGACACATGGTGCTTCAAAATAGAGAACAAATTGTACAGTGCATGAAAATTAACAAAACTGGTTTTAAACTAATCTAGACATGCAAAGGTGCTTCCAGTAAATCGGAATTAGAAAAATAATGAGGGTTTGATAGGCTTTATTCAAATCAAACTCAAACGTAGAAGACAAGTGAAATCTGCAGACGTAGTTTCATGCAGCAACTCTGTTTCCACACTTATAACTCTCTAACTAATGACATTTAGACAAAACATTAAACACCAAACATGACGAGGACAACATGTAGAAGAACTTTGATGTTGGGGGTTTGATCTAATTCAGTCTCAAATCATGAGAAATATATGAAGAACTTAAAGGTCATGTGTAACCCGAAAACACATCTCATGCAGTGATTTACTTACCATGCTTATAACTCTCTAACTAATGACATTTAGATAAAATATTAAACATGAAAGATGATTGGAACTATGAGTAGAATAACTTTCATGAAGGAAGTTTAGTCTAATTCGGTATCAAATCACATGCATAATAAGAAGAACGGGAAAAGTCCTAATTGTGCATGACTTAGGGAAAACGACTAATACTCCATGTATACTCTATGAAAATTGGGAAAATTAAGTGAAAATGAACATAGACTCGAAGCTCTAAAAGATGGTATAGGTTTTCTTTAATCCTGGCCCGAGAACACCTACCTTTATGAAGATCTAAGACAAGTCGACGTTCTGGACGCAGCATAGGATGAACAGGGATGAAACTCCGGTTCCCAGCCTTTCTCCTCCTCCTCTGAAGCCCTAGCCCACCTCCAAACGACCCCAAATCGTTGCCAAACCTTCCCCAAGAGTTGAGTGACGAGTTCTTATAGATTTAGGGTGTAACTACATGTCCTAATGGGACTAGGAAAGGGGGCAGCGAATTCTGCTTCCTGCTTTCCAAAATCTGGGATTTTCTCACCCAAAGGAGGTAGCTACACCATGGGAAGGTGTCATACAGGGTTAGCCACGATTGGGTTGCCATGCATGGCCATTACCACTAATTTTAACCCTAATTTGCCCTCCTTAGTCACTGCATAATTACATACACAAATTTCTGGGTATTTTCTTGTCCAAATTTTTATCCTTGGGCCAAATGTGCTTCATTGGCCCAATCTTGTTAATGGGTCATTAATACATGGTGTTGGAAGTCTCTCCAATATGTTTATTTAATTTATGGTTGGGTTATTTTTCCGTGTTAACAATTTTCCGACTTAGTTTCCTAATTCGGTTAACTTGGTCACGTGTGACGTACACTCGACCAATCAGATTTTTCGTTGCACGAATTCCTTCGTGGAACACTTAGGGACAATATTTGGGGTTGATTTATACTTTTTATAGAATTTTACGATGTGTTTTCTCTCGTACGATAATAGTACGTAAGTTTTATCATTCTGATAATTGCGGAATTTATTTATTCCCCTTTATTTCTAAAATTTTTAAATCACTAAATTTCCAGGGTGTTACAGACCAGGTTCGTGTGGATAGCAGAGTGCGAGCAAAGTTTTCAGGAGCTGAAGAGCCGGCTGACTTCATCTCCGATCCTTGTTGTACCTTCTAGCAGCGGCGGCTTTGTTGTCTACACTAATGCTTCAGGGACTGGTCATGGTGCCGTGTTGATGCAACACGAGCGAGTTGTTGCTTATGCTTCTCGTTAGCTGAAGAAGCATGAGTAACACTACCCAACGCACGACTAGGAGCTTGCAGCGGTCATGTTTGCCTTGAGGTTGTGGAGGCATTACTTGTACGACGAGGTGTTCACGGACCACCAGAGTCTACAATTTGTCTTCACGCAGAAAGATCTGAACCTCAGGCAGCGCAGGTGGGTCGAGTACTTGAAGGACTACGACTTTACCCTTTCCTATCACCCAATAAAGGCTAATGTTGTAGTGGAGACACTTTGAGTAGTAGAGCCCACTTGAGTTCTTTGTTGGTTAGACACTGGAGACTCCTGGAGGATGCTACTCGGGGTGTGTTCACGCCGTTGAGCCTCAGGGAGAGAGCAGTGTTGACCAGCATGACAGTTCATCCGGTGTTTTATCAGTAGGTGATCGAGGCGCAGAGTGCAGATGCAGACTTGATAGACATGTTGCAGATGCTAGAGGTTGAGCTGGACGAGGACAGCGAGGTCAGGTTCAGAAGAAGGCTCTACATCCCGGAGGACGTCATGTAGGAGCTGTTGGCTAAGGCGCATAGATCGAGGTACTCTATTCATCCTGGTTCCACCAAGATGTACCACAACTTGAGGGGACTCTTTTGGTGGCCTGGGATGAAGAGAGATATTGCTGAGTTTGTTTTACGTTGCCTTACCTGTCAGAAGGTGAAGGCAGAGCACCAGCGTCCTGGTGGTGAGCTGCAGTCGCTTCCCATTCCTGCGTAGAAGTGGGAGCACATCACCATGGACTTTGTTTCTAGTTTAATCATACTTCGCAGGGGCACGACAGCGTTTGGGTGATCGTCGATCGATTGAGGAAGACAACTCGTTTCTTACTGGTCAAAGTAGTGTGGTCAGTGGATAGACTCACTAGGCTGTTTGTGGACAGAGTGGTGCCTTTTCATGGGACTCTGGTCTCTATCATCTCAGATAGAGATCCGAGGTTCACCTCTCATTTTTGGCACAGGTTTCTGAGGGAACTTGGCACCGAGTTGAGGTTGAATTCAGCCTATCACCTACAGATAGACAGGCAGTCGGAGAGGACCATACAAACCCTCGAGGACATGTTGAGAGCATGTTGCCTAGACTGGGGTGGCACTTGGGAATCGCACCTTCCCATGGTGGAGTTTGCTTATAATAATAGCTTTCACTCCAGCATCGGGATGGTGCCATACGAGGCTCTGTATGGCCGACCATGTAGAACACCGTTGCACTAAAACGTGGTTGGTGAGAGGCAGCTGCTGGGTCCAGAGTTGGTGCAGCAATGTGCAGACACCGTGAGGCTGATCAGACAGAGACTGCAGATAGCACAGAGCTGACATAAAAGCTACGCGGATGTTCGTAGGAGGCCACTTCAGTTCGAGGCAGGCAACAGTGTGTTTCTTCGGATCTCGCCCACCAAGGGCGTTCTCAGGTTTGGGAAGAGGGGCAAGCTCAGCCCGAGGTTTGTTGGACCCTTTCCCATCTTGGAGCGGGTTGGCGAGGTCGCTTATAGGTTAGCTCTTCCATCTGAGTTGGCAGTTGTTCACGACGTCTTCCACGTCTCGCAGCTGAGGCAGTACATGCCAGATCCGTCGCACGTGTTGGACTACTCACAGCTAGTGGTCGCTCCAGATCTGTCAGTACCACAGTACCCGGTCAGCGTTGTGTACCGTAGAGTGCAGCAGCTACGTAGGAGGTAGATCCCGCTCGTTAAGGTAGTTTGGGAGAACCGCGTCGGTGGCGAGGCCAATTGGGAGTGCGAGGACGAGATGTGGGAGCATTTTTCTTACTTGTTTGGGTGACTGGTATGTTTGCTTGCCTTCTTTTTCCTCGGTTTTCGCCCTTAATTTCGAGGACAAAATTGTTTTTTTTGTTGGTTAGATTGTAACATCCCTCCTTTCTTTTGGTCAGCCACCTTCTGTTGAAGGTCGCAGCGCTTGAGTTGTCGCCTTCTGAAGGCTATTGGATGTCTGTCGCCTTCTGGTTGGGAACGCGAGGGGCATGCTGTCATGTTTAGCCTCTGACCGCAGCATGCATCCTTGTCGTTTTGTTGTCTGGACAGACGAGACAAGTGTCAACCACTGACATGATGAACGCGACGGGTCAGGTGTCGCATTCATGGTGTCAGGGTTGCAAGGGCGACGTGTGGCGTTTCCATTGGTCTGGTTGACCTTGACCATGGGATCGCGATGGGTTGTCTGTCGCATTCACGTGAGTGAACGTGTAACACCCCTCTTGGACCCAGTACAGTTGTCACAACTCACATTGGCTCCAATAGAGGTATTACAGTGGAAATAATCCAACAATAATCGGTTCAGATTGAGATATACATAAATGACAATTTAAATTCCAACAAGTTGCAACGGAATATAGAACTAAATTTTTCAATCAACATCATATCTAAATACCATGTCTAAAGCATAAAGGAAAGATTACAATAGTCCAAAGTTATAACAGTTCATAAATCCAAATAGTATAAAGTTCAAATTACAACTTATCCTCACATACATAATCTCTCAAACACACTCAGAGAAAAGCACTAAGCCTCCACGTCCTCACACTCCGAGTCAGAGTGTACTAACTCCTGGTGTCACGCCCCAATATTTAGTAGCTGAATGAATATCAGGACGCGTGAACGATACAAATAGACGTATCACAGTTGAGTAGCGCAGAGTCACAATTAAACAGAACAACACAATTGAGACCATAATATTGTCATCAAAAGTACTCTTCATTCCATTTCAATCCACTAGTTACAACCTTACATAAGAAAAACCAACTAAAGGTCCATTATTCAAATAAAACTCCAAGAAAAAGTTTCACTATTACATAGACTACTCAATATCTATTCCTAAACTGTCAACTCCTCGTGTGGTGGGTGCTCATCACTCTTGCCTTGCCCCATCAGATTCCACGAGATCCTCATCACTACCTGTAAAGGACAGGATGATAGGGGTGAGCGAACTAGCTCAGTAGGATTTACATCTCAACATGCGGGCACTAATATACATGATTAACATTTTAAATAGGCAAGAAATGAACATGTACATGATGACAATGCATGCTTTTCTAACAAGTCAAATAGCTGAAAAGAACGGATATCAAATCAAATAATATATCGAGTTGCATATATAATGGACAGGTAATTCAAGAGTAGAATCGTAACAAAAGAAATTGGCCATATTCACACAGATATCACATATTCACGTGATCAGACGTGTCATATCAAACTTATCATATCATATCAAACGAAGGCACATTCCCACAAATCTTGCATATAAATTTGTGTCATGCCAAGCAACACAAGTCCATACTCCCGCAGTTAATAAGTACGTTGGGCGCTCCTCCCCAGGACCAGACAGGGCCCCTATTGCACAAGCATTAGTCAATGGACCGAAGTCCCACGTTGTGCCAAACAAACATATACATATTATGGCCACGAAATTTCAATAACAAGCTCATTGTAGTAAGGACAGGATCATGCATAGAGTTAAGGTATGACAAAAGCTCGAGAGATCAATTGGACAGCATAACAGCATATCTTATATTTCATAATTCTTTAATGTCTTAACAAGAGAATGACTAAGGGCAGATTGTACACAGAACAAGTGCTATCTATCTTCAGGGTACTTCATGGTACAACTAGCTCGGTCTCTATGAGGGAATCCATAGAGTACGGAGACTTACGAAGGTCTTAAGGAAAAGATCGCTAGTCTGCCAATATGGAATGACCGGCAGAGAGCTCCCAATTCCCCAAGAAGGGTGTGCCTAATCGTGCAAATGTGTAAGTGACGTGTCACAGATCTTTCCTACACATGTATGCAATTAATGAACAAATGGTGGAACATCGGAAAGCATATAACTAAGTCAAAACTCACATGCAATCATGATAGAAAGTTTAACTAACAAGTCCCCGTTAATATGTGTCCGTCCACACATTCATATCATATTCTTATAATGTCAATTTCACTTCAAGCTAGATCATAAGATATTAATCCATGAACAAAAGATCATCACATAGTGCACATTAGGATCATATTCATGTCATTACCATTTTTCAAATTGGTTGACTGCTTTTAGGCCAATGCACACTATATAATAGTATATCACATGCTGACAGACCAAGAAACTAACATGCTGACTGACTAGTAGGAAAGAACACTCTAGGGTCGGTCCTTGAATCGCGTCCTACACAGTGGACGTTTTTCAAGACACGATGCACAGTGAAACAGGCCAACTGTGAAGAGATCTGAATCGCGTCGGCCTACATGGCCGCCTTTTAACTTGAATCATGACGGGATACCCCATCGCGTTCATGAATATCATTAAAATATTAATATAAAAAAATCGGTGGAAATTTTTGAGCGGAAAACCTGCTAAATCGCGTCGGCTGTTCCTGTCGCGGATCAGACCGGTGTAGAAAACCACGCGACGCGAAGTTTCATGCGGACAGTTACTGGTCTGACACTGAATCATGTCAGACTTCGCGGTTGCAGTTTACTAAATCACGTCGGCCAGGCGGTTGAATCGCGTCGCCTGGACCGGACGCGGTTCAAACCCAAAAACCGAAAACGCAGGAACAGGTAGTGCTTCTCTTACAACACTTACATCTCTCTATCTCCTGACATTTAGACAAAATTCTCAACATGAAAGATGACGAGGACAACTAGTAGAAGAAATTTTATGTTTTGAGTTGGATCTAATTCGGTCTCAATTCACATGAAACATATGAAGAACATAAAAATCCCTAAACATACGTGACTTCATTGCAACCTTCATGTCTGACCTATAACTTGAAATATAATGTCATTTAGACAAAACTCTCAACACAAAAGAATACTAGGACAATTTTTGAAGAACTTTCATGTTTTGGGTTGGATCTAGTTCGGTCTCGATTCACGTGCAACACATGAAGAATGTAAAACGCCCTATCATGCGCGACTTAGGGAAAATGACTAATACTCGACCGATACACCATGAAAATTGGGAAAATCAAGTGCATATGAAACTAGACATGTAGAACTACAATATGGTATAGGATTCGTTTAGTCTTGGCTCGAGATCACCTACCTTTGAATGCTAAGAATTCCTTGTAGGTTCTAGGTCGATGCAGAGCGAGGTTGAGGAAGAACCACGTTTTCCCCAGCCGTTCTCTTCTCCTCCTGCACCCCAAGCTTGCTCCTCACGACCCCCAACCGATGCCAAACCTTCCCAAAATGTTTTGTGACGAGCTCTTATAGTTTTAGGGTTTAATTTCATGTTCTACTAGTTCTAGGAAAGGTGGCTGCGGGATCTGCTTGTCACCTTCCAAAATCTGAAATTTCTCCTCCCAAAGGAGGTAGCTACACCATCGTAAGGTGTCAAGCATGGTTGGCCACGATTTGGCTTGTCATGCTTGGCTAATAACACTCTTTTAAACCCTAATTTGCCCTTCCCAATTGCCCCTTAATTACAAGTGCGAATTTTTTTGTATTTTCTTGCTCCAATTTTATTAGTGGACCCAAAAGTGATCCATTGGCCCAAATTCATTAATGGATCATTAATACTTAATGTTGGAAGTCTCTCCAACCTATTTATTTAATTTATGATCGCGCCATATTTCTGTGTTCATAGTTTTTCGACTTAGTTTCCTAATTGGGCGATTCGTCACATTGTGACGTACACAAGGCTAATCCGATTTTTCGGTGCACGAATTCCTTCGTGGAACACTTAGGGATAATATTTGAGTTGATTCATAATTTTTATGAAATTTTCCGATGTGTTCTCTTACGTACGATAGTGGTACATAAGTTTTATCATTCCGATAATGCGGAAGTTATTTATTTATTTATTTATTTCTAATTTTCCAATTTACTAATTTCTGAGGTGTTACCCCTGGGCATCCTCAGTCTCACCTGAAATGTTAATCAAGTGTGAGTCTACAAGATTCAGCAAACAACAAGGTAAAACAGTTCAAGATTTATCATATAATTACTTTTAAAACATGCTAACATATTCAATCACTTATCTTTGATACAATATAGCTCTTCCTATAAGCATGCACTAAGTCACTTGGCATTCACATTACATAAGATGATAACTTATCATGTGAATAAGACAATTTCGTATACATGTGGCATTTCACTTCATTACGAAACAAAGCATTAAATATTTACATGTGGCATGGCAATAGTCAAAAAACTTATAACATGTGTTTAATAACATATGTCATGAAATTTAGTTTTCAAATGGCATGTAATCTATATCATGTAACATGTAGTTCTTATCTTGTAGCATGTAGTCAAATAACATGTAACATGTAGTTCATATGTCATGTAGCATGTAGATCATTTATCATGTAGCATGTAGATCATTTATCATGTCGTATAGTTGCCTAGACATAGCTCCACTATTAATAGAGATCATGTAGCATGTAGCATTCACTTGTCACCTAGGCAAAACAGTGATGAAGTCATGGTTATTGTGCAATACCGGGGAAAGTCCTTCCCACGTTAACCAGTAGAAGTGTCTACCTCCAGGATTTCAATCTGTTGCCCACGGATTCAGTAGTCAATTCATGTAGGTGAACCATTACCATAAGGGCATTCCATGGTGTAGTTCCATATAGATATCTCTATAATAGCAATGTCTTATTGGCCAATTCATTTCAGAAATGCAATAACATATATTCATGCAATTAACATTTACATATAATTCTATCATGCTTTTTCAAAAATTCATGCCTAATTAGTAAGATAACAATACAAGATTACACAACATATTTCCTCAGTTCTAAAATCAAAACTCTACTATACAACAGTAACTTATCATGATACTACTTTTACTGATTACATCAAAATCCAACATGCATATACATTGTCATATCTATTGATTTCTATGTACATTATATCATTCATAAAATCATAATAGTCTGTACAGTGCTCTAAAAATTCCAAATTTTGACAGAAAATCTATTTCTAATCATGCTAGGCACATGAAAATTTTCATAATTTTCTAAATTCTGTTACATGTTTTTATGATTAATTCTCATAAACTCAAACTAATTCACATGGTACAATAGTGAAAAGATCATGCAATTACTGTGTGAAACTGAGTACAATAGGCCTGTAGTTCCATCCAACAATAGTACAATTTATAATTAAAACATTACAACATGGATCAAACTTGCATCTATTTCATTTTCAATTTACTATATCAAATAGAATTCTTTAAAAACAACTATACATAGTCCATACATTATTGCAATGACATGCCTACTGTATAACAGTGCTGATTTACACAGAACAGAACCTGACCGAAAAACCCCACACATGCATAGATCATAATTGAGGGATAATATTCAGATTTGCAGAAAAAAAACAGCTCTGATGAACTTAACGACAAGTTATGCTTGATGATCAGTCTATCTCCATGTAAGTTAAATAAATTACACATCTATTTTGGTGATTAACAAAACTATGATAAAGATTACTAACACTTTTCTATGAAGTCTAAGCACATGAAATAAATCAAGAAAAATCAAGCAAATTCTGTAAGTATCTCACCCTGAAGTATTTAGAGTTCAGTTCACATAAAATTTCTCTAAGTACACATCGATTTCCATTATAGGTCATAACGATTTCTGTAGGGCTACAATGATTTCCTTGCTCCTAACGATTTCATACTCATAAGGATTCGCTATGTGCTTTCAACGATTTGTTAAGTGATCGCAACGATTTGTTAAGTGATCGCAACGATTTCCCTCACAACGATTCGTTCAGTGATCGCAACGATTTGCCCTTACAGCGATTCATTAAGTGATCGCAACGATTTGTCTTCACAACGATTCATTAAGTGATCGCAATGATTTGCCTTCACAACGATTCGATAAGTGTTCGTAACGATTTCTTAGTGATCATAACGATTTGTTTATAACTTCACAACGATTTGTACATCGATTTGTTCACAACATCACAACGATTTGTACATCGATTTGTTCATAACATCACAACGATTTGTACATCGATTTGTTTATAACTTCATAACAATTTGTACATCGATTTGTTCACAACATCACAACGATTTGTACATCGATTTGTTCATAACATCACAACAATTTGTACATCGATTTGTTCATAACATCACAAAGATTTGTACATCGATTTGTTCATAACATCACAACGATTTGTACATCGATTTGTTCAGAACATCACAACGATTTGTACATCGATTTGTTCATAACATCACAACGATCTGTACATCGATTTGTTTATGACTTTATAACGATTTCATGGAAGACAACGATTCGATTTTCAAATTACTTTTTTAATACGTTGAAAAGTCAAAGTCTTCACGGATATTTATGTCAGCTGTGCATTTATGAAGACTGAACGTATCTCTGCATGCATGTAAACAATATCTTCCATTATCGTATCTTCTCTGCAAACATCTTTTAGAACAACAAATGCCATTACTATTTTGATGAACATACATTCTAACATTGACTGACAACAAGAGACAGCTTAGCTGTCTACTGTTTAAACTTAAATGTATGCAGGTCTCTGACAGCATCCGTCATACAACGTTGGACAAAATAGAAGACAAAGAAGACTATAGTAGATCCTATCTCTTTATGTGCACAAATGGATAACGGCCTGTTGACTGGAAGCTTCCAAGTGTCAAGTAGTCTAACGTAAACAAATGCTTAGAGACAACGGATTTCTCAACGTTCGAATTTCAAATAAACATATATAAAAAAGAATGAAGCTCCAGAAGAAAATATATACACACTTACAAATATACAAGAGGGACAACATTCATAGCGCTCGACAAGAATTTCTATTGTTCAAATCTTCTGCGAGTTCTCTGAAGAGCGAAGTCTCACTCCCATCAGATTAGCTCTTGCTCTCTGAGTGTATTGTAGATCCTTGTGAGAGAGATTTTGTGCTAAGAGGAGTTCATTCCTTGTAGATCTTTGTCTTCTCAGTCATAGCTTCAGATCAAGTCCTCCACATAAGCTTGATCTAGGGGCTAACTCCTTGAACACTCTTTTGTGTGTTAGTTCCCTTCCTGTGAGAAGGAAGACCTGGTGGGATCCAGGGTGTGTTTTTCCCTTCGTGTTGAAGGAGGACCTGGTGTGGTATCCAGGGGGTTGTAATTCCCTTCGGGTTGAAGGAAGACTAGCTGCGGCTGGGTGTAAGAGTCCTTAAGGGGGACAGTACCCTTGGTAGTGAAATCTTGAGATATTGCTTAGGGACTGGACATAGGACTCCTAAGGAGAGGAGATCCAAACCAGGATAATTCCTTGTGTTGTGTGATTGTCTTTGTGTGATTGCTATTTATCTTCGCTATCACTAACATCTATCGAAGTGTATTTTATGTGAACGTTTTTCACATGTTTAGTTGACAAAGTTTTAAGTCCCATTCACCCCCCCCTCTGGGCTTACTATCTGGGCAACTAGTGGTATCAGAGCGAGTCTCTTCGACAAAGAAGAAGATCCAACGATCTGAAGAGAAAAGATCAAATGGCAGCCCAAGGTCACTGCGAAGGCCAGTCAGTCAATAGGCCACCTCTATTTGATGGAGAAGATTACATCTACTGGAAGACTAGGATGGAATACTTTCTGCAAGGATTTGATTTCAGATCTGGTCAATTGTAGAAGAAGGATATCTGCTAGTCACCAACGAAAAGGACAAATGGACAGAAGATGATAGAAATAAGATTTCACTCAACTGCAAAGCCAAAAGCATTCTGTGTTGTGCCCTCAGTAAAAAGGAATTCAACCGTGTATCTGCCTGCAAATCCGCCATGGAAATGTGGGAAAAACTGAGGATCACTTATGAAGGCACCAACAAAGTCAAGGAAACCAGGATAGACATTCTGGTGACACAATATGAAAGGTTCCAGATGCAGTCAGAGAAACCATTACACAGATGTTTAGCAGATTTACAGACATCACCAACGGGTTAGCAAGATTAGGAAAAAGGTATGAGATGGGAGATATGGTAAGGAAATTCTTAGATACCTACCATCTTCTTGGACTCCCAAGGTAACAGCTATAGAAGAAGCCAATGACTTGAAAAGGATGTCATTGGAAAAGCTCATTGGGTCCCTCATGGCCCATGAGATAAACATGGAAAGATTAGGAGAATCATCAACTAGAAAGAAGCACACAATGCCCTCAAAGTAGCAGAAGGCAGCTCCGAGGAAACAATCAAAAGATGAAGCTAGTAGTGAGGACAGTGAAGATGAAGAAGCAATGCTGTCTAGGAGACTACAACGGATATTGGCCAAGAAAAAGAAGTATCAATCTGGCAGACGATACGTCAAAAGGGAAAGGATTTCAAGAAACCTGAAGCAAAGGACATCAAGAAGAATGAACCAATTTGTTATGAGTGCAAGAAGCCAGGACACATAAGGCAGAGTGTCCAAACTCATGAAATCTAAATTAAAAAGAAGGACAGTTCAAGAAAGTTCATAAGATATAAGAAGAAAGCCATGGCAGCAGCTTGGGACAACAGCAGTGACTCGGATAGCGAGTCAATCTCAAATAGTGAGGAAGAAGAAAAGGCTAACCTAGCTTTCATGGCAGACATCGCAGAAAAGGTAACCTCTGACTCATCCTTTGATTCCTGTAATGATTCTGATTCAGATAACCTAGAAGAAGCATTTAATGAACTGTATAGCAATATAAGGAAGTATCCAAACTATTAAAAGTCAGTAAGAAAAATATTGCTTGCTTAGAAAACACTAATTCAGATTTAAAAACAGAAAATGAAGAAATGGAGAAACAAATAACCGAACTGAAAAAGAAATGAACTGTTATGTGAAGATCTAAAAGACAAGAACAAACAAATAATTATGCTAGAAAAACAAGAGAGTTCAAACGAGTTGAAAACAAAAATTAATAGATTAACAGAAGAAAATTAGAAACTATCTAATACCTTAGAAAAATTTACTAATGGTAAGAATTCTCTAATACTGAAAGGTGCTAGATGGTCAGGAAAAGGAAACATGGACTAGGCTATACGCCCCCAGATAATGAAGACACACAGTATACCCTAAGACATATTCAACTCCAAAATTTGTACCTGAACAAGACATAGCATACAAAGCTAACCTTAAATATCTTGAAAAAGTAACCAGAACAACATGCTGCAGTCACTGCAACAAACTAGGTCACAACAAGACTACATGTCCAACTAAATATAAAAAGTGGATAATCAAAAAGAAAAATGATGATACTAACCAACCAGGACTCGAAAGAACTTGGGTACCTAAAGCTTAATGTTTTTATTTCAGGAAACCTTCGAGCATCCAATGGTACTTGGATAGTTGATGCTCAAGGTACATGTCAGGAAATAAAAGGCTATTTTCTCACCTCAAAGCTGAAGAAGGAACAGTCACATATGGAGACAACAGAAAATGGACTGTTATTGGCAGTGGTTCAGTAAGCAACAAAGGAAAAACAGTAATTGAAGATGTTCTGTGCATGAAAGGTCTGAAACATAATCTCATCAGTATAAGCCAGCTTTGTGACAAGGGTCATCAGATAAAATTTCAAGAATCCAAGTGCAGCATCATGAAGGATGGAGTAGTCATCTTTGAAGCCTACAGGGAAAAGAACCTGTACGTGCTATATCTTGAAGAATTAAAGGAGCAAGATATCTGTTTAGCAGCAAGCAAAGATCAGTCAACTGAGCTATGGCACAGATGATTGGGCCATTGCAGTGTGGATGGTATGAAGAAGCTGATAAAGAAAAGCCTGGTGGAAGGTCTACCAAAGGTCAGCACAAAAATGGATGGTATTTGCAGACCATATGCTAAAGGAAAGCATGCTAAGAGCTCCTTCAAGTCAAAAACTATGGTAACCACCTCTAAACCCTTAGAGCTCCTTCATATGGACTTATTTGGGCCAATGAGGACCACAAGTCTTGGAGGAAAGAATTTTGGATTCGTTATAGTAGATGACTATTCCAGATTCACATGGGTCTCATTCTTGAAACATAAAGATGATACATTTGATAGCTTTGTAAGTTTCAGCAAGAAGGTCCAAAAGATAAGAGATATAGCATTGTTGGAATACGATCAGATCATGGAGGAGAGTTCCAAAATGAAAAATTTGTTCAGTTCTGTGAAGACTAAGGAATTGAGCACAACTTCTCAGCACCGAGGACACCACAGAAAAATGGAGTTGCTGAGAGGAAAAATAGAACTCTATTGGACATGGCGAGAACAATGCTGTCAGAGTATGATTTGCCAAGATACTTCTGGGCTGAAGCAGTGAACACAACAAGTTACATCATCAATAGAGTAATGATCAGGCCCATACTGAAGAAGACAGCTTATGAGCTGTACAAAGGAAAGAAGTCGAAGATCAGTCACTTCAGTACATTTGGATGTCCTTGCTTCATCCACAACAACGGAAAATGAGATATTGGTAAGTTAGATGCCAAATCAGATGAAGGCATCTTTGTCACGCCCCGACGCGGAATATCGGAACGCGAGGCAGTTGCAAGAAAAGGGTATAGAGCGAGTACTAGACATCAAACCATTGCACAATGAATAATACTAAAACAATTTCACTTCATTAATAACTCTCTGATGTCTAGTTACAACTACTAATATCAGAGCCGATCTATAGGGTTCGATTACATTGAAATAGAAGCAAAAGACTAAACTTCAAATTTAACTACTACAACGCTAATCATAGTAATAGGATGCTAGGGTACTCATGACATCACTCCAGGTCGTTCCCGTCCTCTTGGGTGTATGGTTCATCCTCGGTCTCACTTGAGAACACAACGACAAATAACGCAGGGTGAGCGATAACGCCCAGTAGGACTTAAATCTCAGGATCAAGCATGCTTTAAGTGATTAATGTCTTATAAAGCAAGATAACTAGAGAGAATAACGAGAAACGTAGAGAAAGTACTGGTACACGATAACGAGGAACAATAGCACAATGCACGAGAGTATAGCACGACAAGTTTTGATATCGGATTGGCCGTATAACAAGATAACAATAAAATTGCACCACAGTGCACAAGTCACGCTAGCAAGTGTTGGTCGATATTCTTTCAACCACGAGATTCAAGTAAACCAATAATTGACTGTTTGATTAATTGATTGCCATAGATCAAATCTTGCGTGTTCATGCGTTAGGTGTATGCCATCACCCAGATCATTAGACCCCCACGAGTTATAGCCTTTCAGGTGCTCCTCCCAAGGACCAGACCGGGCCCTTATAATGTTGCCTAGCATAGTCATGTTTTTATCGTAGACAATCAATTCTAATGGCCAAATAGAGTACCAAGGAATAGATGAGAGTACTATATGAATAAACAAGATAGTAGAGTGAACGTGAATAGATAAGCGAGTAAAGTATAGATGAGGGCTAAGAGACAATGCACGTAACTTTCCGAGTAACAGGCAATTGTAACAGTTGCACAACACGCGCACATGGTTTTGGCAGTCAGGTAGGACTCACGACCCTACCACTGGCCTTGTTATGCACAGGTCCAGAGGTTCGGCGTGATTTAAGACGAGAGTGAATTTCTAATAGCCGTTTGGATCGTAATGATCCCTAAAGGGTGTAACAAGTGTTCGGGTACAACCGGCTCGTCGACCATGTGGGAATCCATGGACAGAGGAGACTTACAGAGGCCTTGAACAAGGATTCACTAGTCCGGCGAAAGGAGTATCCGACGAAGAGTTTGTCCAAGTCAAGAGAGTGTGTATATAGAAACAAGTGCTCGACGTTCTAAAGGAATTCTAGAGCAGTGGAGCGTCGATATCGGTATTCCCAAAACATTGCGAGAAACGATAGACAAGTGTATTTAAAATATGTCAATTTAATTACATAAATTACTAGATGTATTATGAAATAATTTCATGCCAGATTTCGCCATAATTGGATGGTTCAAAGTGTGTGTAAGTGTCATGAAATTATAGATAGAAAAGATCATGTGCATGTGTTTTAATCATACATAAATGTTTAATTTGTGACAAGTGTTATTTTCTGTATGTATGACTGTTAAACAGGAGTACAAACACTGTACATAATCAAGCATTGCTGAGACAAGGGGTTTCTTGCAAAAATCCCAGATTGCGACGTACCCTAATGAGGGTCGCGACGAGGTCAACTGAGATAGCGACGGGGCTTGTACAGGTCACGACAGGCTGGTCGGTTCGGGCAGACAGGTCGCGACGGGGTCGCATGAGGGTCGCGACGGGTCGGGTAGGACAAGTGCTCAGATCGCGACAAGGGCTTAAAGGGAATGCGACGGGTTCTGGCAGCAGATCGCGACGACAGGCGCTGTCGCGATCAGATCACGATAGAGCACGTTGTCGCGACGGCCCTTGTGAACGTGGCCTATCGGGTCGTCGCATTCACAAGGTCTGCGCCCAGTCTGAACAGGGAAAGGACATTACATTGGATTGCGGGCCAAAACTTACCCTGTTTGACACAGGGCAATTCATAAATTCACAACTAATTGTATAGTCAACGAAAAATCATGAAACTAGTTGCGAAACGACCTAGACATGCATGGGTACTTACAGAAAATAGGAATTGGAAAACAATCAGGGTTGAGACATGTTTTTAAACACGGTATTCATGATGAACATGACACAGTACATAGTTGAGACCTAACGATTAAATTCACAAGATAGGATGAATCAAATTTAGGGCTTTTAGGGGCAAAAGATGTTGGGTTGAGTGTGTTTTGGAATTTCCTAAAATTGTATTTTAATGATGACCAATGAACATCACTCATACTTTGATTTTGATGATGACATATTGTGATTTTAATGATGACATACTTTGATTTTGTTGATGACATGTTGTGATTTCAATGCTTAATGGGTGGAACATGTTAATGTTCAAACAACATGTTTTTGATGTTTAATATCTCATATTTTAATGATAATATTTTGTAGTAATGGCTAATGTGTTAAATTTTTAGAATATCCAGATTTTATCATGGTAGTGTCGACATAGTCCCAGGAAGTGTCGACACTAGGTCAGAATCCCTGAAGCAATTTCATGAAGACAGGGTTCACTGTGTTGACACAGTCCCACGCAGTGTCGACACTAGTCCCAGTCTCCAAAAGACCTAGTTGCCTGACTGGGACAGTGTGTCGACACAGTCCCAGGCAGTGTCGACACTAGTCTCAGTTCCCAGAAGAACAGTTTTGCAGAAAATGGGACAGTGTGTCGACACACTCCCTGGTGGTGTCGACATACTCCAGCTGAAACTCAAAAATGTGAATTTCTCTGGACACGTGGCTGTTTGGGAATTAGGGGATTTGACCTAGGTTTCTGTGCCCATGCACCCCAAGGCACTTTATGGACATATGGGGCTATAAATACCCATGTTCCTTGTACCCCAAAGTGTGGAGAGCCCACACACTTCCTGAAGAACCTTTTTGGCGGCTGAAAGGGGTTTTCCAGATCTTGCTCCATCTCCAGAAGATGCAGACCATCCTTTCAAGAGGAAGGACGTGGGCATCAAGGAGAATCTCTGGAGAGAAGCTTGCTGTGCTGAGATAGGGAGAAGATCCAACTGAAGAGGAGCAGTAGAAGAAGAACTTCTGGCATTTCAGATGCCATCAAAGCAAAGCATCGTGGATTGAAGAAGATATTCAACGAATTCCTTCAAGCGTCTTCAATCCAAGCTTCTGCAAGTCTTCTTCATCAAGGAACATCCAAGTCACATCTATTTCATTTATTTTCTTGGAGTGTTCATCCAGATTTTCATTGTGTGATCTGTGTATGTGTTCTACACAGATCACTTAATTCTATTTGTTCGATTTTCATCTTTGTATTAAGATAGATCAGGCTAGAGGATCTATTCTCTAATTGTGCTTGTTCTAGCAGAACTTGGATCTTTCGTGGTCCAAAGGTTTGGAACCGTAGTGTTCCGGTGTTGAGCCGTTGTGCTCAAGTGCTTGTGAGTCGTCGTACTCATAAGTGGTTTGTGGAGTAGGTCGTCGTACCTATCTCCTGGGTTTTCTTTGAGTCGTCGTGCTCAAAGGGTTTGGAGTCGTCGTGCTCCGGTTGTTTCTTGAGTCGTCGTGCTCAAGGGTGTTTGGAGTCGTCGTGCACCAGTGTGTGTTGTACTCACTGTGTGAGGGGTGGACGTAGGAGTCACTGGAGGTGATTTCCGAACCACCTAAAAATCCTCTGTGCAATGGTTTGAATTGTGGTTTGACTTTGTATTTCGCTAGATGCATGCATAGGGATTTCGCTCACACTACTAATTGATTTGCTCACACACACTAATCACACTTCAGATTAGTAAATTGTTTGGGTGAATTGATCTCTGATTCGAAGTAAATTTAAATTGCTTAAGCTTCCGCGTTAATTGGTGTTAGATCTATTCAACCCCCCCTTCTAGATCTGATCCATCCATCCATCCGATCCTAACAAAAGATGCCTAACATGCATCAGTTCCTACAGTAAAAATCTCGTGGCGTGGGGTTGAGTATATAAGGAGATCAAGAATTAAGAAGAGGGTTCAGGGTCATGTAAGTTGCAAAATATGAAAAATCAAGAACTAAAGATATGCTCGATGGAAAATTATGAAACCAAAGAGATTTTGATCCTGATAGACAAGACATCCTACAGAAAAAGTTTCATGGTTTATGCTCGTGAGAATGTCTACCTTTAGTCATTTTCCTCTTCTAGGGCTAGAACTTGAAGAACGGGGATGAGAGCTTGAAAGGTTCTTCTCCCCATGAGATCTCCTCCTCCTTGACCTCTCCTTCTGGTCCAGCAATCCCTTGGCACGAGCTAGGGCTGGCCATGAGAGTTTTAGGAGAGTATTTAAGCTTCTCCTCTTTCTATTTCCTAATAGGACTCTAATTGCTATTAATTTCGGGATTTCGTATTTCCTCTCCCCTTTCTAAGCACGAGAACTCCTAATTGGGTTAGGATGGGAGCTAAATTCGTGGCCAACCTCTTAGGGTAGGTTTAGGAATCCCAATCCCACTCAAACTTCCTTTTTAATTCATTAATACCTCTTTTCTATTTAAGTAATATTTTAGTTACGAATTTTGGGTATTTCCCTATTATTCCTCTTTTAAAAGTCTCTATTTTAGTCCACTAATTTCTAATGGGTCAATATAGTAAAGCCCATTACTCTTTTCTTTTAAATGGGTTTTATCTAATTCTCTCTTATTTGATTTCCTAGTTGTTTTAATACATCTTCCTTTTATTTGATTTTCTAATAATATAAATATTTAAAATTTTATTTTCCCAAAAATTTAGGGTTGCTACAATCTTCATGGGGTACACTTCTAAACCCAAAGGCTATAGAGTATTTAATAAAACACACCTTATTAATTGAACAAATTGTGCACATTATCTTTGATGAGACTAATCCTTCCTTGAGAAAGGAAGAAAATAGTGATAATGACAATGCAGATGAATTGTCCGAAAAGCTAAAGAATACATCATTTGAGGACAAAGAAGATCCACCTATGGAAGATCTGCAAGAAAAAGAAATTCCACATCAAAACCTTCCAAAGGAGTGGAGATATAAAAGGGATCACCCACCTGAGAATCATTGGTGATCCAACTGTAGGGGTAAGAACAAGAGGTAATGTAATCCCTTGCGATTACCTAGCATTTGTTTCACAAATAGAGCCTAGGACAGTCAATGAAGCTCTCACTGATGAATCTTGGATTATAGACATGCAGGATGAACTGAATCAGTTCAAGAGAAACCATGTGTGGTTACTTGTTCCTAGACCATCAGATCATCTAGTAATTGGCACCAAATGGGTGTTCAGAAACAAATTGGATGAAGCTGGTGTAATCTTAAGAAGCAAGGCCAGATTGGTAGCTCAAGGCTACTCTGAAGAGGAAGGGATAGATTTCGATGAAACCTATGCACCTGTAGCTAGACTTGAGGCTATTAGAATTTTACTTGCATATGCATCTGCACTAGACTTGAAATTATTTCAAATGGATGTCAAGTCTTCATTTCTAAATGGTTTTATTAAGGAGGAAGTCTATGTAGAACAACCTCCAGGCTTTGATGACACTGAATTTCTGAATCATGTTTTTAAAACACAAAGCACTATATGGTTTAAAACAAGCACCTAGAGCCTGGTATGAAAGGCTTAGCTCATTTCTATTAGACCATGGTTTCATTAGAGGTCAAGTAGATAGTACACTATTTATCAAGTCCAAGGTCAAACATATATTGCTTGTTTAAATTTATGTTGATGACCTAATATTTGGTTCTACTGATGAATCTTTTTGCAAGTACTTTGAGAAGCTTATGCAGGGAGAGTTCGAGATGAGTATGATGGGAGAGCTCAACTACTTCCTTGGATTACAAATCAAACAAGTAAAGGAAGGGACTCACATCTGCCAAGCTAAGTACACCAAGGAACTCTTAAATAAATTAGGATTTGATAATGCTAAGCCACTATCAACACCTATGAGCACATCAACAAGGATGGACAATGACAAGGATGGTAAGAAGGTAGATCAAAAGATCTATAGAGGTATGATAGGTTCATTACTTTACCTAACTGCCAGTAGACCTGATATACTATTTAGTGTATGCATGTGTGCCAGGTATCAGGCAGATCCTAGATAATCTCATCTAATTTCAGTAAAAAGATTTTTTAGATATTTAACTAGAACTCATGACTTAGGTCTTTGGTATCCAAAATCATGTGAAATTAACTTAGTAGGATACTCTGATGCTGACTACGCTAGATGCAAAATAGATAGAAAAAGCACCAGTGGTTGTTGTCAATTCCTTGCAGGATGTCTGATATCATGGTCCTCCAAGAAACAAAACTCAGTAGCACTGTGAACAACTGAAGCTGAGTACGTAGCTGCTGGAAGTTGCTGTACACAACTCCTATGGATCAAGCAACAACTTGAGGATTATGGGCTACATATCAAGACAATTCCATTGTTATGTGACAACACCAGTGCTATAAATTTAACCAAGAATCCAGTACAGCACTCAAGGACTAAACATATTGAGGTTAGATATCATGTCATTCGTGATTATGTAGCTAATGGTAACATAGATATTTCATTTATTGAAACAAACAATCAGTTAGCAGATATCTTCACAAAGGCCTTACCTGAAGAGAGGTTTACATCTCTTAGAAGGGAATTAGACATGTGTAAAGTGTGAAAGATTCATCTGTATAAAACTGGAATATAAATTATCAGAATGATAATTATTTTTTCCTCCCTGGATTTAAGCAAATTTTCACAGAAACTTTTGTGTTAAGCCCCTCCTATCGATTCACTATTTTATATAAGTTCTTTATTCCTATTGAAATGGTCACTTTGTCGTTTTCTATCATAATGGTGGTTCTGGTTTCGGAAAAAGGTCTATTCCTTTCAAATATCTCAAAATATGTGTGAGAATGATTCACCTCCTACCTTTATCTCTCTCTCTCTCTCGTTCACCTGCCTGAGGCGATACCCTAACGACTCCAGCATCGACTCTCTGGGATTTCAAGCTTTCAACCACTTCTCGCCAGAAATTTCTCGAGGCTTTTGTTCCATTCCTCTTTCCAGTCCTCCAGAAACTCTCTCCGTTCAAATCCATGGCCTCTTCTGGTAGTTCCAACAGTGTCGGGGGCTACAGATCCGAATTTCTTACCGCAGAATAGCAAGTAAGGTTTGCGTCTGTGAAAATCAAGCTATGCGGTCATAAAGCAGTGGATGTGGCAGATTTGCAGAAGAACGGAATGGGGAGCATCGTCGAAGCTTTGGATAGATTGAAGTGGACGAAGATGGCTACTATCTCTGAAGTAAGTTTTCCGGACCTGGTAAAAGCCTTCTATGTGTGTCTGAAGTCAGAGGCTGACGGGACCTTGACTTCCATGGTCAAGGGAACCCAGATTAGGATCACACGAGACTTATTAGCATCTCTCTTTGGTGTGACTACCTCCGGACACAGTGGAGTTCACACTGTGAATATCCAAGAAAAGGGTTTAGGGATAGTTGGTCCCGAGTTTAGATTGAAAGATGACAAAGTGGATGTAAACCAGTTGAATGCGTTCAATCGCATCTTGCACTTTGTAGTTTATCATATTGTGGTTCCAGAAGTGCTACTTTTTCAACCTGCACTAGGGCTGATTCAGATTTAATGTTCTGGGCTATCAAGAACCAAGAAATCAACACTGCAGAGCTCATGATTGAAAGGATGAAGTTTGCAAGCTCTCAGGTTTGGGACACAAAAAGCAAGCTGAATGTTTCTTTACCTTATGCCTATCTCCTGACAATGTTTTTTCAGCACTATGGCATAAGTGTAGTAGGAGATGTGTCTGAGAAGATGGGCCAAGCAATCTGGTCCAGAAATTTAAGGAAAAGTGATTTTTTCAGTTGTCAATGGGGTTTGGACAAAGACTTCTGTGGCTGAGGGTGAAGCCATCATTGGTGAAGCCCAAGAAGGTCAGGAAGTAGCTGGCACAGTTCCTGTAATTCCAGAGGTAGAAGAAATTCAAGCAGCAGCAGAACCAGAAGTACCAGCAGCACCATCTGTGGAAGTAGAACCAGTAGTAGTAGCAGGAGTATCTAGTAGCAGAATTGAGGATATCCCTCCGGAGGACATTGAGCCTGTTGGCCATAGTTTGGAGGATACTCTTCCCTCTTCCCGAGTAGCCTCTATACTCAGGGATGTGTTGGACTACATCCAAAGTACTCAGGAGGAGTCAGAAATTGGTGGTGATTCAATGGCAGAAACTGTGGCTCCAGGCCACACTGAGGAAATCATCGTAGAGGAAGCTCCCATTCAGGGGGAGCAAGAGATCACTGTTGAAGAAGATCAAATGGAAGATGCTCCTGCTCAGGGGGAGAAATCATCTGAGAAAGAGGAAGCACCTCAGGGGGAGCACACAGAAAATATTTCTATCAATGATCAATTCTCTGAGGAACATGCTGATTTTGTGGAGCCCATTTCTAGGGCAGGCCAAAAAGGGAAATGAGTAGCCCATCAAAAGTCAAAGAAGAAACAGCTGAAGGTCAATTTGAAGCCTGTCATCAGAAGGTTGAATGAGCAAGGCAAAGCCATCACATCTATGCAATCAGATATTCAGTCCATCTCTATCAGCCAGACTTCTGCAACAAATGAACTTGGAACTTTGTCCACTAAAGTACATAGCTTGAGAGATGATTTTAAAATGTTCAAGCAATTATGTAGATGGATGAAAGGTGAGTTTGACAGTGTCAAGAAGCTCATCTCTTCAAGGGTGCAAACCACCTCTGCCCCTCCAGATCTCTCTCATGTTGAACCAGTTAGTAATGTAGGGCCATCAGGGCCAAGGCCAGCAGAAGAAAATGCAGGACCATCAGGGCAGTTTCTAGAGGCATCAACAAGGCCATCCGGGCCACAAAATGATGAGAATATAATATCTGCAGTGGAATCAACTTGTGGCATTGAGAAGCTGGGGCCATCAGGGCCATTTGAAGTTGTGGTTGGGCCACCAGGGCCATTGATATCTGAAGGTGTGGATCCAAGATTAGTTGAGTCTGCTGTTGCTCCCGAAGCCCATGATTCTTCATCTCTTGCAACACCAAACCCTCCCTCACCACCTTCTTCTTCCACAGCACCTCCAGCTCCACCTACCTTCAAACAACTTGCACCAAGAACCATCTCATCTCCAGCACCTTTTCCCTCTGAACCATATTCATCTCCTATCATGCCCACTACCATTTCCATATCCATTTCTCCATCTCCTCCCGTTGTTATCGATCCTCCAGTTTCTTCATCAGCTGGAGCCTCTTCATCATCTGGTCCCTCATCAGCTGAGCCATCCACTATTCTTTCTTCTAATTATTCCATCATCTTCATGTTCCACCTACATCTGTTACAATTACTCCTACTGATCCACGACATGCTAGTGTTTTTCAAAATAACCTTGAGGATGAGTTGGAGCGCACCACACTCATCTCAATCCTAGCAGTTGCTTCACATGTTCACAGGACTGATTCTTCTAGTCCTGTTTCTAAAAAGAGGAAAATTTTAAAAACTCTTGCTCTTTCCTCTGAACCCCTGTTTCGTCCTCTTTGGTACTCCCTCACAGTTGAAAATCGAAGGAGACCAATTTACTACGAATATCTCCAAAAATGTGTTCTAGCCAACCTTTTTGGAATTCCTTTTCTCAATCTTACTTATCACCTTAACATTATATTTCCCTACTGCCACCTTTCCAAAGTCGAACAACTCAAAATCTTCTAATTGGCTGAATACAAGACTGAAGATCAATGGGCAAAAGGGCATAAGAATCTCTACAGCAAGTATCTTCTTGCCAGATCCAACAGCACCCCTCGATAGGATCATCCTCTCACCCTGTCTGAATGGTTTGTATTTCATCACCAAGCACTTTGGGGCCCTTTCATTCTCAAAGAAATCAGAATCACCAGGTGCTTCCAGCTGTACAATGATTTTCGCTATCTACAAAAGCTACCTGAAGTTCAGTTTGGCCAATTCCATGGGGCTCTTGCTATTCTTCAATCTGAAAGTCCCATTAATTGCCCCTTCCCAGTGGACATCACCACTCTGAAGATGCCTGAAGTAGTATTTCTTGCGAAGTTACACTCCTTGGTCTTGGATTCCTCCGTTGGCTCTCATGCCTTTGAAAGATTTGCACGAGTCATGGGGAGAATCTCAACTCAGCAGAGTCGCCTTCCCTCCTTTCAAAGGTTTATCTTTCGCGAATATCATCTGGGCCACATCTCTTCTACAGTGCTTGCTCCGTTGATGTCTGAATGTGAAAGGTTCTCTCCCACAGATTGGGAGAAGTACTACAATCAATCTGCTATCCAGTTGGAATCCTTGAACAGCTCTCTGGTCCGAGCAGGCAAGCCACCTCTCTCTGCTGAAGCTTTCCTGGACTTGAATTCCATCAATCCAATTCAGGAACTGTTTGTGCAATGGGCTGAGCGGTATTCCGCTTTTATTTCCTTGCAAAAAGATCTGAAGGATCATCAGTTCTTCTATCCTGTTACCATTGCTCACTTCCTTCAGCGTGTCAGTTTTGGGAAGTCCAGCCATTTCCGGTTCACCCTTGATAAGAATCAGTATGCGCGTTTCTTAGAAGATCAATGACAGCTTTACATTCAGCGCATGCGTCCTGAGATGGGTGTATCTTTCACTATAGATTCTGGCATCTTCCAACAACTTTTTGAAGAACAGGAGATTAAGGCTTGGGAACTTATTTCCCGGCATGCCTCTCTTCTTTCTCCAAATGTCTATCTCCCTGTACCCCCTCAAGTTTAATCCATATAGTTTTTGTGCTCTCTCATTTATCTTTTCTCTTCTTCTTTGTCTCAAGCATTTGATTTTTTTGCTTAAATGACAAAAAGGGGGAGAAATATTGCATTTCTGAAATACATTCCTTATGTTATTTCCACAATCATACTTAGAATTATTTCAGATAATGTGTGCTTATTGTTAAGTTTTGTCATCACCAAAAAGGGGAGATTAATGATCAGTCTATCTCCATGTAAGTTAAATAAATTACACATCTATTTTTGTGATTAACAAAACTATGATAAAGATTACTAACACTTTTTCTATGAAGTCTAAGCACAGGAAATAAATCAAGAAAAATCAAGCAAATGCTGTAAGTATCTCACCCTAAAGTATATAGAGTTCAGTTCACATAAAATTTCTCTAAGTACACATCGATTTCCATTATAGGTCATAACGATTTCTGTAGGGCTACAACGATTTCCTTGCTCCTAACGATTTCATACTCATAAGGATTCGCTATGTGCTTTCAACGATTTGTTAAGTGATCGTAAGGATTTGCCTTCACAACGATTCGTTAAGTGATCGCTACGATTTGCCCTCACAACGATTCGTTAAGTAATCACAACGATTTACCCTCACAACGATTCATTATGTGATCGCAACATTTACATATAATTCTATCATGCATTTTCAAAAATTCATGCCTAATTAGTAAGATAACAATACAAGATTACACAACATATTTCCTCAGTTCGGAAATCAAAACTCTACTGTACAACAACAACTTATCATGATACTACTTTTACTGATTACATCAAAATCCAACATGCATAAACATTCTCATATCTATTGATTTCTATGTGCATTATATCATTCAGAAAATCATAATAGTATGTACAGTGCTCTAAAAATTCCGAAATTTTGATAGAAAATTTATTTCTAATCATGCTAGGCACATGTAAATTTTCATAATTTTCTGAATTCTGTTACACATTTTCATGATTAATTCTCATAAACTCAAACTAATTCACATGGTACAATAGTGAAAAAATCATGCAATTACTGTGTGAAACTGAGTACAATAGGCCTATAGTTCCATCCAACAGCAGCACAATTTCTAATTAAAACATTACAACATGGATCAAACTTGCATCTATTTCATTTTCAATTTACTAAATCAAATAGAATTCTTTAAAAACAACTATACATAGTCCATACATTATTGCAATGACATGCCCACTGTATAACAGTGCTGATTTACACAGAACATAAGCTGACCAAAACCCCCACACATGCATAGATCATAATTGAGGAATAATAATCAAATTTGCAGAAAAAAATAGCTCTGATGAACTTAACGACAGGTTATGCTTGATGATCAGTCTATCTCCATGTAAGTTAAATAAATTACGTATCTATTTTGGTGATTAAGAAAACTATGATAAAGATTACTAACACTTTTTCTATGAAGTCTAAGCACATGAAATAAATCAAGAAAAATCAAGCAAATGCTGTAAGTATCTCACCCTGAAGTATTTAGAGTTCAGTTCGCATAAAATTTCTCTAAGTACACATCGATTTCCATTATAGGTCATAACGATTTCTGTAGGGCTACAATGATTTCCTTGCTCCTAACGATTTCATACTCATAAGGATTCGCTATGTGCTTTCAACGATTTGTTAAGTGATTGCAACGATTTGCCTTCACAACGATTCGTTAAGTGATAGCAACGATTTGCCCTCACAACGATTCGTTAAGTGATCGCAACGATTTGCCATCACAACGATTCGTTAAGTGATCGCAACGATTTGCCCTCACAACGATTCGTTAAGTGATCACAACGATTTGCCTTCACAACGATTCGTTAAGTGATCGCAATGATTTGCCTTCACAACGATTCGATAAGTGTTCGTAACGATTTCATAGTGATCATAAGGATTTGTACATCGATTTGTTGACAACATCACAACAATTTGTACATCTATTTGTTCATAACATCACAATGATTTGTACATCGATTTGTTCATAACATCACAACGATTTGTACATCGATTTATTCATAACATTACAACGATTTGTACATCGATTTGTTCACAACATCACAACGATTTGTACATCGATTTGTTCATAACATCACAACGATCTGTACATCGATTTGTTTATGACTTTATAACGATTTCATGGAAGACAACGATTTGATTTTTGAATTACTTTTTTAATATGTTGAAAAGTCAAAGTCTTCACGGATATTTATGTCAGCTGTGCATTTATGAAGACTGAACGTATCTCTGCATGCATGCAGACAATATCTTCCATTATCGTATCTTCTCTGCAAATATCTTTTAGAACAACAAAATGACATTACTATTTTGATGAACATTCATTCTAACGTTGACTGACAACAAGAGACAGCTTAGCTGTCTACTGTTTAAACTTAAATGTATGCAGGTCTCTGACAGCATCCGTCATACAACGTTGGACAAAATAGAAGACAAAGAAGACTATAGTAGATCCTATCTCTTTGCGTGCACAAATGGATAACGGCCTGTTGACTAGAAGGTTCCAAGTGTCAAGTAGTCTAACGTAAACAAATGCTTAGAGACAACGGATTTCTCAACATTCGAATTTCAAATAAACATATATAAAGAAGAATGAAGCTCCAGAAGAAAATATATACACACATACAGATATACAAGAGTGACAACGTTCATAGCGCTTGACAAGAATTTCTATTGTTCAAGTCTTCTTCGAGTTCTCTGAAGAGCGAAGTCTCACTCCCATCAGATTAGCTCTTGCTCTCTGACTGTAGTGTAGATCCTTGTGAGAGAGCTTTTGTGCTGAGAGGAGTTCATTCCTTGTAGATCTTTGTCTTCTCAGTCACAGCTTCAAATCAAGTCCTCCACATAAGCTTGATCTAGGGGCTAACTCCTTGAACACTCTTTTGTGTGTTAGTTCCCTTCCTGTGAGAAGGAAGACCTGGTGGGATCCAGGGTGTGTTTTTCCCTTCGTGTTGAAGGAGGACCTGGTGTGGTATCCAGGGGGTTGTAATTCCCTTCGGGTTGAAGGAAGACTAGCTGCGGCTGGGTGTAAGAGTCCTTAAGGGGGACAATACCCTTGGTAGTGAAATCCTGAGATATTGCTCAGGGACTGGACGTAGAACTCCTAAGGAGAGGAGATCCGAACTAGGATAATTCCTTGTGTTGTGTGATTGTCTTTGTGTGATTGCTGTTTATCTTCACTATCACTAACGTCTATCGAAGTGTATTTTGTGTGAACATTTTGTGGACAGGTTTAGTTGACAAAGTTTTAAAGTCCCATTCACCCCCCCCCCCCACCCTCTGGGCTTGCTATCTGGGCAACAATGTTGTCGTCTACACAGGGTTAACGTCAACATATCCTGTCGTTAACATCAGTTGACGGCGGCACATAGAGCCATTAACATATAGTAGGCGTCTAAAAGCTTGACGTTCACAGGAAATAAACGGTGGTCGATGTTCTCGTTTACATAAATTAAATGGCGGTCTATGTGGACGTTGAGTTGATCAAACCAGAAAACGTAGAAAATGCTCATGAAATGACAGAACTTTAACCTCTTCCCACATGTTATTTCATGAGTTTAAAAATCCTTAAAAATATTAAATCTATTACACATAGTATCCTAAACCGTTTCCCCCTTGCTACTTTCCTCTAACCCTCCTTCTGGAGTGACGAAGAGAGATTCGAAGATGCCCGCCTTGGCAACATGGCAGTCCTCTTCCTCCGTCTTCAAACGTTCGATCTGACTGCCAGGACTGCAACCACACCTGGAGAACCTTCTGCTCACGATCCTTGAAGCTCCCCTTTGGTCCAACTAGCTTCAAATCGCACGAGCCGAGCTCTACAACCCTTTCCTTCGGCCCCCTTCTCTCACCCAAAAACCAGAGAGAAATCCCTCTCCTAAAAGCTAAATTCGGGTCTTAAAAGGATCCCTACGGATTGCCTAAGCTTAATCCTAGCCTTTGAACAAGAAACGCCCCGATCTGCCCATTAAATGTTTTTGGAAACGACCAATTTCTTCTCCCTCGGAACGGTAACAACAAAATCTGGCAAGTCAGATTAACGTCAACATATGCTACCGTCGACCATGAAGTAGACGTCCATCGATCATGTCGTCAACTTACTTGCCCGAAAAACCAAATATTTAAGAAAATTATAAACGACACTATCCCCTGTCGTTAACAGATAGTAGACGGCAATCAATCATGCCACTAACTGTAGTCAACGTCAGTAGATATTGACGTTAATTCATCAAAGTTACAGTATACAATTAAATGCAGAAACACATAGACAAATACATCATACACTTTAGTAAAATTCTAGGGCACTACACCCTCTCCCCGTTAAAATAATCTTCATCCTCGAAGATTGAGTTAGAACACTTACCAAACAACGATAGATATTGCTTCTTCATCCTTTCTTCAAGCTCCCAAGTTGCTTCTTCACGCGAGAAATTTCTCCATAACACTTTCACAAAAGGAATGGACTTCGACCTCAACTCTTGCACCTTCCAATCTAGAATCTCTATAGGCTGCTCCGCATAGGACAAATCTGGCTGAAACTGCATTGGCTCATAGGTAATCACATGAGCTGGATCTCGAACATGCCTTCGCAACATGGACACATGAAAGACTGGGTGTACTCTTGCCAAGGATGGTGGCAAAGCTAGCTGGTATGCCACATTCCCCATCTTCCTCAATACCTCAAAGGGACCAATGAATCTCGGATTCAATTTACCTCTCTTCCAAAATCTCACTACACCCTTGGTTGGTGACACCTTGAGAAATACATGGTCTCCTACCTCAAAAGCCAAGTATTTCCTCCTCGAATCCGCATAACTCTATTGACGATCTTGAGCTGCCTTCAATCTTTGCATGATCAACTGAATCTTCGTTGATGTTTCCTGCACCACTTCCGGCCCAACCAAATGCCCATCTCCTGCTTCTGCCCAACACAATGGGGATCTACAAGGTCTCCCATACAAAGCCTCAAATGGCGCCATACCTATACTCAAATGGAAACTATTATTGTATGCAAATTCCACAAGAGCTAGGTGGCGTTCCCAATCTCCTCTTCAATCAAGAGCACGAGCCCTAAGCATATCCTCCAACGTCTGAATAGTCCTCTCAGACTGTCCATCCATTGGTGGATGAAATTCCAAACTCAACTTCAATTGGCTGCCAAAAGCTTGCTACAAACTCTGCCAAAATCTAGAAGTAAATCTTAGATCACGATCAAAGATAATCGACTTCGGAATACCATGCAACTTCACAATGCCATCAATGTACAATCTAGCCAAACTCTTTATGGACTGCTTCTTCTTCAAAGTAAGAAAATGAGCACTCTTCGAGAATCTATCAACAATTACCCATATAGAGCCATTCCCTCTAGCTGATCTAGGCAATCCAGTAACAAAATCCATAGTTACCTGCTCCCATTTCCACTGAGGAATATCCAGCTTTTGTATCAAACCTGAAGGTCGCTAACGTTCTGCCTTCACTTGCTGACATATCAAACATTTCTCTACTACATCAGCAACATCCTGCTTCATGCCAGACCACCAAAAAGAACGCTTCAGATCCTTATACATCTTTCCACTGCCTGGGTGAATATAAAACTGCGACCTATGAGCTTCCTCCAAAATCTCCTTTCGCAGATGCACATCATTAGGGACACACACCCGATGATTCAAACAAATCACACCATCTTCACCTCTAACTATGCCAGACTTTCCAACCAACTCCTGCAATAGTGGGTCATCTTTTTGCAAAGCAAGAACCCTATCATGCACAGAAGATCTTATGGTCAACTAAGCTAAGAACATGCTGCATAATTGCGGCTCTAGAACGACCAATGATCCTATTGCATCTTCCAACATCTTCCAATCTTGCCGCATCATTTGCCTCTTCCTGCTTAATGCATCTGCCACCACATTTGCTTTCCCTGGGTGGTAAGTAAGCTCAAAATCATAGTCTTTCAGAAATTCAATCCACCTCCACTGCCTTAGATTCAGCTCCTTCTGAGAGAACAAATATTTAAGACTCTTGTGGTTAGAGAAAAGCTCAAATCTCACTCTACACAAATAGTGCCTCTTGATTTTTAAAGCAAATACCACTGCCGCCAGCTCCAAATCATGAGTTGGGTAATTACGCTCATGCTCCTTAAGTTGCCTAGAAGCATATGCAACAACTCTACCTCCTTGCATCAAAACATAGCCAAGCCCAATCTTCGAAGCATCCGTGTAGATAGAGAAAGAATCCACACCATTGGGCAACACAAGCACTGGCGCTGTAGTCAATCGAGTCTTTAGCTCCTGGAAACTTCTTTCACAAGCTTCGCTCCACTCTAACTGAACTCCCTTTCTCGTCAGCCTTGTCAAAGTAGCTGCAATAGAAGAGAATCCCTCAATGAACCTTCTATAGTAACTAGCCAAGCCAAGGAAACTCCTGATGTCAACAGATTATTTGGGTGTCTCCCAGTCAAGGACAGTTTCCACCTTTGTCGGATCCACAGATACACCATCTCCAGAAATAACATGCCCCAAGAAGTGAATCTGCTTCATCCAGAAATTGCACTTACTAAATTTGGCATACAGTTTGTGCGCTCTGAAGACTTCAAGCACAATTCTCAAATGCTCCTTATGGGTCTCCTCATCAGGTGAATCGATCCGCACATCATCAATAAAAACCACAACAAAAGAGTCAAGATACTGCAGGAAAACCCTGTTCATCAAGTCCATAAAAACTGCTGGAGCATTCGTCAAACCAAATGGTAAGACAAGGAACTCATAATGGTCATATCTTGTCCTAAAAGCCATTTTAGAAGAATCATTCGGCTTGATTCGGAGTTGATGATAGCCAGAACGAAGATCGATCTTAGAAAACACCGATGCTTCACGCAACTGGTCAAACAAGTCATCAATGCGAGGTAAAGGATACTTGTTCTTAATAGTTACTTGATTGAGCTTTCGATAGTCAATGCACAGCCTCATCAACCCGTCCTTCTTCTTCACAAAAAGTACAGGTGCTCCCCAAGGTGATACACTTGGCCGAATAAAACCCTTGTCTAGCAATTCCTGCAATTGCTTCCGCAATTCCGCCAATTCCGCTAGTGTCATACGATAAGGAGCAATAGATATAGGTGCTGCACCAGGTACCAACTCAATCTCCCTTGCAGGGGGCAAACTAGACAAGTTCTCAGGGAAAACATCACTAAAATCTCAGACAATCTCAATATCTTCCACGGTCAAAGCCTTCTTCGAATCTTCAGATATCACCACACTAGCCAGAAAAGCACTACAACCCTTGATCAACATCCGGGCTGCCTTTAGGGCTGAAATCACAAACTTACCCATCATGTTCTTAGGTAAAGGATGGACAAATTCCTCTTCACCAGGAATCCATAAAATAATGATCTTCTTCCTACAATCCATAAGGGCATAATGCTCCCCAAGCCAGTCTAAGCCCAAAATAGCATCGTAGTCCTTCATCTTCAACAGATAAAAGCTACCAGGCAAATCTCGCTCTTCAATATTCACATGAAGAGAAGAAAAACACTGCCCAGTCAAGATAGTCCTGGATGGAGTATGAATAGATAATGGAACCTCCAATACCTCAGGAACCAAATCACTATCCTTCATCAAGACCTTAGCAAAGTTCTCAGAGATAAAGCTATGTGAATCACCAGTATCAAATAAAACTCGAGCATGCATAACCATAATCAAAACCGTACCTTCCATGACGTGCTCTGCCAACTTTGCCTCATCTCTCGCCCTTGGTCTCCCTGCTGCTCTTGGTGCTGGTCTAGCTACTGCTGGTGCTGTTGCAGTCTGCTGCGCCATCTTCGGACAATTTCAGATCTTGTGGTTCTTGTCACCACACCTCAATCATCTACCAGAAGTCACCCAATAGACCTATCCTCCGTGACGCTTCCCACACTGAGAACACAAAGGCTTCTCTGCAACTGTGCCTTCACTCGTAGTCGGTGCAGCCATTCTCCCTGGTACCACTGCCTTGGGCGAAAACACTGGGGTCTTCTTCTTATTGTCCTGCCACTGAAACGCTGATCCAGGCCTCTTCAAAGAAGCCCTCTTCTCCTCCAGATATACTTCCATCTCAGCTTCCTACATGCATGCCGTTGACAGTGCCTCCTCCATCGATCGATGCCCGAATGCCACCAGTCTAGTCCTCAAGGACGGCTTCAACCCCATGATAAACTTCTTCACATTCCTCCGCTCATCGGCCACAATGTGAGGTGCATACTTGGACAGATCCGCGAATCTAGCCTCATACTCAAGCACACTCATTGACCCTTGAGTCAATGTCAAGAACTCCTACTCCATGCGATCCTGCACATGCTCTAGAATATACTTCACCCTGAACAGACGGAAAAACTCGGTCCATGCAACCTCAACCGCTCCATCCTCAAACTATGTGCATAGTACTGACGACCACCACACATCGGCACGCTCCTGCAGCATATAGGTGGCTAATGTCACTCGCTTCTCTTCCGCGCATCAGATAGCACGAAAGATATTCTCCGTCTCTCGTAGCCAACTCTCTGCTATGATGGGATCACTCTCCCCCTTAAAGAAAGGTGGGGTCATCCGCATGAACCTCTCCATCATCGGAACACCTCCAAGGCCTACCTCGTGAGCAGGTGCTTGCGCCTACATCCAAGTCGAGTTCTTAGAGGGATTCTTCCGTTCAACAACTTGATAACTTTTCCTAAGTACCAACCTGAGCCTGCACTTGTGCTTGCAAAGCAGCTGTCATCTGTGCCTGACTCTGCATCGCGTGCACAAGTCCTTGCATCAACGCTCCATAATCCACAGGTGGTGGTGGGGGTGGTAAAGGTACGCCTGTCTGATCTGGCACCTGCTGAGCTGGAGCCTGCGAACCTCCAACTGACTCATCGCCTTGGGCCGAGCCTGCTCCTCTACGACCACGGTTAGCCATAGTCTGCAAAACAAACATTTATTATAATAACCTATTGTTCCACATAAATCTTGGACTAATTCTTTATGCAGACTTAAGAATATGAACACAGTGTTTATATTCAATTTATGTACATGCTGAACTTGGAACGCTCTAATACTAATCTCTGTAACGCCCCTCTTGGACCTACTACAGTTGTCCCAACTCACATTGGCTCCAATAGAGGTATTACAGTGGAAAATATCCAACAATATACGGTTCAGATTGAGATATACATAAATGACAATTTAAATTCCAACAAGTTGCAACAGAATATGGAACTAAAATTTTCAATCAACATCATATCCAAATACCATGTCTAAAGAATAAAGGAAAGACTGCAATAGTTCAAAGTTATAACAGGTCATAAATCCAAATAGCATAAAGTTCAAATTACAACTTATCCTCACATACATAATCTCTCAAACACATCTCAAAGAAAAGCACTAAGCCTCCACGTCCTCACACTCCGAGTCAGAGTCTACTAACTCCTGGGTATCCTCAGTCTCTCCTGAAATGTTAATCAAGTGTGAGTCTACAAGACTCAGCAAACAACAAGGTAAAACAGTTCAAGATTTATCATATAATTACTTTTAAAACATGGTAACATATTCAATCACTGATCTTTGATGCAATATAGCTCTTCCTATCAACATGCTCTAAGTCACTTGGCATTCACTTTACATAAGATGATAACTTATCATGTGAATGAGACAATTTCGTATACATGTGGCATTTCACTTCATTATGAAACAAAGCATTAAATATTTACATGTGGTATGGCAATAGTCAAAAATCTTATAACATGTGTTTAATATCATGTGTCATGAAATTTAGTTTTCAAATGGCATGTAATCTATATCATGTAACATGTAGTGCCTATCTTGTAGCATGTAGTCAAATAATATGTAACATGTAGTTCATATGGCATGTAGCATGTAGATCATTTATCATGTAGTATAGTTGCCAAGACATAGCCCCACTATTAATAGAGATCATGTAGCATGTAACATTCACTTATCACCTAGGCAAAATAGTGATGAAGTCATGGTTATTGCGCAATACCGGGAAAAGTCCTTCCTACCTTAACCAGTAAAACGTGTCTACCTCCAAGATTTCAATATGTTGCCCACGGATTCAGTAGTCAATTCATGTAGGTGAACCATTACCATAGGGGCATTCGATGGTGTAGTTCCATATAGATATCTCTATAATAACAATGTCTTATTGGACAATTCATTTCAGAAATGCAATAACATATATTCTTGCAATTAACATTTACATATAATTCTATCATGCTTTTTAAAAAATTCATGCCTAATTAGTAAGATAACAATACAAGATTACACAACATATTTCCTCAGTTCTAAAATCAAAACTCTACTGTACAACAGCAACCTATCATGATACTACTTTTACTGATTACATCAAAATCCAACATGCATATACATTCTCATATCTATTGATTTCCATGCATATTATATCATTCAGAAAATCACAATAGTATGTATAGTGCTCTAAAAATTCCAAAATTTTAACAGTAAATCTATTTCTAATCATGCTACGTACATGTAAATTTTCATAATTTTCTGAATTCTGTAACAGTTTTTCATGATTAATTCTCATAAACTCAAACTAATTCACATGGTGCAATAGTGAAAAGATGATGCAATTATTGTGTGAAACTGAGTACAATAGGTCTGTAGTTCCATCCAACAGTAGTACAATTTCTAATTAAAAGATTACAACATGGATCAAACTTGCATCGATTTCATTTTCTATTTACTAAATCAAATAGAATTCTTTAAAAACGACTATACATAGTCCATACATTATTGCAATGACTTGCCTACTGCATAACTGTACTGATTTACACAGAACATAACCTGACCAAGAAACCCCACACATGCATACATCATAGTTGATGAATAATAATCATATTTGCAGAAAAAAATAGCTCTGATGAACTTAACGGCAAGTTATGCTGCCGTCTACACAGGGTTAACGTCAACATATCCTGTCGTTAACATCAGTTGACGGCGGCACATAGCGCCGTTAACATATAGTAGGCATCCAGAAGCTTGACGTTCACAGGAAATCAACGGCGGTCGATGTTGTCATTTACATAAATTAAACGGCAGTCGATGTGGACGTTGAGTTCATCAGACCAAAAACGCAGAAAACGCACATGAAATGACAGAACTTTAACCCCTTCCCACATGTTATTTCATGAGTTTAAAGATCCTTAAAAATTATAAATCTATAACACATAGTATCCTAAACCGTTTCCCCCTTGCTACTTGCCTCTAACCCTCCTTCTGGAGTGACGAAGAGAGATTCGAAGATGCTCGCCTTGGCAACAAGGCAGTCCTCTTCCTCCATTTTCAAATGTCTGATCTGACTTCCAGGACTGCAACCACGCCTGGAGAACCTTCTGCTCACGATCCTTGAAGCTCCCCTTTGGTCCAACTGGCTTCAAATCGCACGAACCGAGCTCTGCAACCCTTTCCTTCGGCCCTCTTCTCTCACCCAAAAACCAGCAAGAAAACCCTCTCCTAAAGGCCAAATCCGGGTCTTAAAAGGATCCCTATGGATTGCCTAAGCTTAATCCTAGCCCTTGAACCAAAAACGCCGCGATCTGCCAATTAATTTTTTTTTAAAATGGTCGATTTCTACTCCCCCGTAATGGTAACAACAAAAACTAGCAAGTCAGATTAACGTCAACATATGCTGCCATCGACCATGAAGTAGACGTCCATCGATCATGTCGTCAACTTACTTGCCCGAAAAACCAAATATTTAAGAAAATTATAAATGGCACTATCCCCTGTCGTTAACAGACAGTAGACGACAATCGATCATGCCGCTAATTGTAGTCAACATCAGTAGATATTGACGTCAAGTTCATCAAAGTTACAGTATACAGTTAAATGCAGAAACACATACACAAATGCATCATACACTTCAGTAAAATTCTAGGGCACTACAGAAAGCGACAGGCAAGTCGTTGCATTCTCATCTCCGAGGCTTTAATGGACACAGGGCTGAGAACAACCCCCTTTCTTCCTCTTTCGGCTAGTGCTCTTCTTCCCCGAGCCCTCTGCTGCTTGTGCTCCGTGGAGAGCTTGGAGGAGAGGAGTTTGGGTGGCTTGTGAAGGTAAGGGTTGTGTTGCTCTTGTGCTTGGTGGTTTCTCCTTCCCGGTGTGGCGATCCTCTCGGCATGCTCTTCCTCGTGGTGATCCACTTCTCCTTTGGCTTGTGAAGGATGACCTTGGCTGGTGGACGGTGTTTCCGTGGAGCTTGAGTAG
The DNA here is from genome assembly GCA_014218235.1 of Colocasia esculenta. NCBI lineage: Eukaryota > Viridiplantae > Streptophyta > Magnoliopsida > Alismatales > Araceae > Colocasia > Colocasia esculenta. Next base: position 63,771,249 of record CM024760.1, read on the forward strand.
GAGGGGTGCATGCCTCCGAGAAGACCCCATTGGGGTGGTACTTCGTTTTGAGGTAGGGATGCCTAAACCTCCCCCTAGTTCTATCATGGTAGGGATCTAAACCCCCATCTCCAATCCTAGAGACCATGCTAGGTTGTGCATGTATGCTTTTGGTTCATGTGGATTACTTGGATGGTTCTTGTGGTGTTTGGTTTGTGCTTGGGATGGGTTTTAATTGATGAGGTTTCCATGATTGCATGTGAGATTATTGAGTGTAGATCCATGTTCTTGGCATGCATGGGTGTTTACAAGGGTGGTTTGAGCTTAATTGATCCATTACATCGTCCTTTATACTCCCCTCCCCTTGTACTTCTCAGTTTTGTGTTGCATGGACTGAAGGTGGTACACTCTCGGGTGTGCAAACCTACGGTCACGACACGTTTAGTGTCGCGACCCAAGTTGAAACAGCCTGATACGTCACCTTCTGGTTTGAGGAAGCGACACCCGCCCTGTCGTGTTCTGATCGCGACAGGGTGGCTGTCGCCTTCTCTTCGGGTTTGCACTGTGTGTGGTGGGAGGTCTCAGGTGGTCACCTGGGCCTCTGTCTATGGTCACGACAATGCCCTTGTCGTGACCTGATCACGATGGGTTTCCTGTCACCTTCTGGTCTAGGTGGCGACAGCCAGTGTGTCGCCTTCAGGTGGCGACAGTCTGTGCGTTGCCTTCTCTGACAGAGAAGGGACTTGGCGACCTGTTCGGAGTTTTCCTTCCGCTACGACTCTGTTTCTTGGCACCTGTGTTGTTCCTAGTGTTGTGCTACTCTAGTCTTTCACCCGGTGCTAGGCACTTGAGGGCTTGTCCACGAGACAGGTTGTTACCGTTACCTAGACCCCCGGTCCCCGCACGCCTATTTGAGGGAGTTCTTCGGGCGGTGGGCAAGCTCGAGTCACAGACTCTGGTAGCAGAGTGGAAAACAGTGGGGACAGCGGCGTAGAGTCATTTTTAGAGCTCTCTTGGCTGAGTCCGGGACGCCGAGGTAGTTGGTAGCTCTTTCGGCGCAGATCAGCTAGTCCTTTTTCTCACTGCCTCACTCTACGTGGTTCCGAAACCATTTAGAGAGGCCAGGCGTGGGACTGTAGTTCGGCCAGACTACAGCAGTTATGGTTACTTTAGTTTCGCGTCTCACTCCGATGGGATGTGCTAGACATGGACTGTCAGATGAGGGTAAGGCGCGTGGCACACCTAACTAGTCGACTAGTGTAGTGTTTCTGTGGCTAGTGTCTCTATCCAAACAGTTGTTTACTATCTGTGTTACAGCCTTGGGTTCTTCCTAGTGCCGTGTTTTACATGGGTTTCTAGTCTTGATGTTTAGCTTAGACCGTAGACCGTGTAGTTTCTTTATGCTTCCGCACTTGAATATGTTAGTAGGATAGATTTACTGCTTTACTTAATTATTGCACATATAGATCTATTATGTTGTTAGAACCAGTGGGAGATTGGTAGTCCCTACTGGGCTTCTTCGTGGAGCTCATTCCCTCTTGTATAGGTGAGACATCACAGTAGCACCCTCCGTGGCGGGCTGAGGAGACGGGGCCATAGTAGACGGCGTCTTCCATGAGCAGTGTTCCCCAGACTCGTGTACTTCACCCTCGAGGTATGCCCCTAAGGGATCTGTTATCCCCTTTACTTTCTGCACTTGTACTTTACTCCTTTGGGACTGTACTAGACTTGTACATTGTGTTGGACTCCTTCCTTCACTTGTTAGTACTTTTAGTGCATTTTGTCGTTATTTATCTCTATTACATATCTTGTTAGACTGGTCCGTTAGCCCTTCCGGGTCTTCAGGCCCGTGGGCGGCAGCGCTGATAGCCGGATTCTTGGTGAGAGTCGTGGGTCCGAGTGTCGGGGTCGTTACAGAAACGGTGTGGATGTACCTTGCTGTTATCATATGAGACCCAATAGAAACGGCGGGTCAAGTACACCTCGCCGCACCAACATGAGACCAAAGAGAAATGGCGTGGATATACCTTGCCGTTAACATATGAGACCCAACAGAAATGGCGTGGATGTATCCTACCGTTATCATATGAGAACCAATAGAAACGGCGGGCTGGGTACACCCTGCCGTTATCATACTTCGTCTGTTCAAAGAAGAGGCCCCTTCTCACATCCACGGCTATAAGAGAAGAGTCCCAGTCCCAGAAGCAAAGGGAGAAGAGGGTTTTACAGAAGGTTGAAGCAGGCTTGTGGCGTAAGTTTCCTGGGAGATTCGGAGGGAGAGACCAAGGAGCGAGGGTTCTTTGGCTTTTCTTTTCTTCTTGTGTCTGGGAGAGTGTGGGAAGGAGGGAGAAGGGTGAGTGCAGTAATGAGAGGTCTGTAGTAGAATCCCCCTTTTCTCCATTGATGAGTTTTTTTATGCTTGTTTTCTGTTATCTCCTGTAGCATGAATGTTTTATATTACTCATTGGGTGTGTGCCTGTGAGCATATGCATATGAATATATGAAGTTACTTACCGTTCAATCTCTTTCATGGTCTCTCTTTGCCTCTTCTCTTTCACTGTGAATGTGTGCCGTTTCTAACTTCTTTTTGGGGGTTCATCTCCTTGCTCACTAGAAGAGCATTTCTGGGGGTCTCCATATACCCCTTGGTGCCATGAGCAAAGACCCTATCGTCTCCTCCCTCTCCTTCTTCTTTGTTGTTCCCCTTTTCAAGCTTTAGAATAATGAAGGAATGAGATGAGGTGATAAGCCCAGTGAGAGATCTCCCAACCTCTCTACTGGCACTACTAGAACCTCTCACAACTTTTCTTCTCTCTTGCCCTATTTTTGTTTCCAGGTAATGTTTTGTATGAGATGTCCTGCCTCGTGGTTCTAGGCTCCATCATCTCCTTTGTAGGCATGCCTCAGAATTGATGCCAGATACCATCCTTTCACGGTGCAGCGCACCCTAAAGTTGGTGCTGTCTTCATTTCTGGAGGATAGTGATCATGCCCCTCCTACATCCTTGTATAAAGGGGAGGTGCTGCCAAATTTTTGCTGTGGAAGTGAGTCGGCACATGAGAATGTTTTGATCTGATCTGGTAGTGTTGTACCTGTGCCGTTTCAAGTGACCATGTATGTTAACGGCAGGGTCTCGTACCCATGCCGTTTCTAGTAGTTATGTGTGTTAATGACAGGGTCTCGTACACGTGCTGTTTCTTGTGGCTTTATGTGTTAATGGCAGGGTCTCGTACCCGTGCCGAAAGCAGCGAACATATAACCATGATGAGGACACACATATGCCGATAGCAAAGGACATATAACCATGATGAAGACACAATGTGTGACAAAAAAAAGGGAAATAATAATAATAAAAGGAACAAACAAATGATCTCTACTTGACCAAGTTGGTACTACTTCAACTGAGTCGGCAGGCTCCAAGACCCCCGCTGACTCACTTTCTCTTATAGTCATTCCAAATAGAAATGGCATGGGAGCCCCCCCTGCTGATCCATTTCTTTCCAAATAGAAATGACACAGGAGCCCCCTACTGATCCACTTCTTTCCAAATAGAAATGGCACGGGAGCCCCCCCGCCAATCCACTTCTTTCTAAATAGAAACGGTAGGGTCTCATACTCGTGTCGATCCATTCTTCTTCAAGAGAAAAAACACACTCCATCCGTGTCGTTTCACCCCCTTTCACAGAAATGGCAGGGTCTCGTACCCATGCCGATCCACTCTTCTTCAAGAGAAACAACACGCTCCACCCATGCCATTTCACCTCCCTTCATAGAAACAGTAGGGTCTCGTACCCATGCCGATCCTTTCTTCTTCAAGAGAAACGACACGCTCCACCCATGCCGTTTCACCTCCCTTCATAGAAACGACAGGGTCTCGTACCCATGCCGATCCATTCTTCTTCAAGAGAAAAGGCACACTCCACCCGTGCCATTTCACCTCCCTTCGTAGAAATGGCAGGGTCTCGTACCCGTGCCGATCCACTTGGGCCATTCCTTCCTTTCTATTTGATGACTCACCTCTATGCCATTGGTCACATGAAAAAATATATACATATGATAATCGCACTATCAGCAAACAATATGATGTTTACCATAATAAAAATGAGTTATGTTAAATAGATACTTTATTCTTTTATGTTCTTTAACAGATGTTTCCTTCTCAGGCCAGAAGACTCTTCTATTCTGGTGATTAATCAAGGGTCTTCTCTCTCGGAGAGATGTAATAACGTCGTTGCGCTTAGGCAACAGCGGGATTTTGGTCCCGACCCGATATCCATTTTCGTTTGACGAAGTCAAATGGCGCGCAAAGAGACCTAAAGTCCTTCGACTTTCGGAGGCAGAACATGTTGTCACTCACGTGACTGGCACGCCTGCGCTATGCGATTGCCGATTCATCTCTCGCCATCATCGCTCGAGTAGCACTCGGCGGGACTTGAATTTGCAATATGCATCCATACGCATGAGAACATGATAAAATCCATTTCCACAATAGGCTGATTGGACCTCTCTTTTAAATTTTGGACCCTCAAACCCAAGTTCATAGATTTTAAACAAAACTAGTTAAGAAAATGAAAAATTGATTGCCCAGTCCATATCGGGAGTTCAATTTGGACTCCGTCAGTTTCTACAAGTCACGCTCACCTTCCCGGTCGTGTTGGAATCATTGACAAATTAATTGGACTTATATATTTAATTTTGACCCTCTTAAACCTGTGTTTATTAACGTTAAACTAAGTTTTTTTAGAAAATGTAAATTTCAACATCGAGCTCAAACTTGGAGTCCAATTTGAACTCTGTCAGTTTATACGGGTTACTTTCACCCCCCAAGTCATGTTGGAACAATCGATAGGCTGATTGGACCTCTCTTTTAAATTTTGGACCCTCAAACCCAAATTCATAGATTTTAAACAATACTAGATAAGAAAATGAAAATTTACCCTCCTCAACCCAAGTTATTGTATTTTGTAAGATGATATTTAGAGTTAAGAAATAGAAAATCAATAAAATAAAATACTCACCGGAGGTTGCTGTGCAGGAGGTGCTCTATCACGAAGAATTCTTAATTGTGCGAGTGTCTGGGAGACAGTCTGAGAGACGATGGTTGAGATATTCTGAGAGACGCTCTCATTGACGATCTCACTAAACTGATCCGGAGTCATGGTCAGGGCGGCACTGGAAGAACTACCTGGGGCTATAGGTGTGGTAAATGGAGAGGTCACATGTGAGACGGAGCTCGAGCATGATGATATCACCCTGGTCGTGCCCAAGCTATGTCCAAAACCATACACATGGCCTTTCTTGGGTGCCTCAGATGTTGCAACCCAAATGTCAGGATCCAACTCTGGACGCTGACTGTCGTCCCCGTACCTCTTATCCATTCCTCTACTATATGACTCCTACAAAGAATATATATATATATATATATATATATATATATATATATATATATATTCTACATTTTACTTTTAAATGAAAACTATTGGTGTATACACTTACCGCTACCTCCCGAGCTTTCTCACTTATGCAATCATCCATCCCTTTCTTCTTATGAGTTTCATCAAAAAGTTCTTGAAATTGAGGTGGCCGCTTGAGCTATGCTTTCTATTTTTCAAATAAATCACAGTTTATTATGTAAGGCCCTCAAATTCTGTGTATATAATATTTGTTTATTTCTGTGCATATATGTTTGTTTGATGTTTTTATGTTCTGTCGAAATCCCTATTTAACGTCAACATCCCTTGACGTTAAGGGTAGGTTGACGGCAACTTTTATGCTGTTGATTGAGTGGCCAGATGATCTAGATGTCAACATCGATTGACACCTATTTCATGTTGATGGCAGCCAAGTGGTCGTCTACTTCTCCGACTGTGTTTGGGATTCCAGATTTGAAACGGCTCCGCTTTCTCCGGAGATTGTTTTGGAAATGTTTCCCCAATAGTCAGGACTCCTTAAGACCTAGGTTTACTCCAACTCTTAACCTATTTAACCTAGATATCTCGGTGAGGAAAGGCTCTTTGGTTTTGAAAAGATTTTCTAGGTTTTGGGGAGAGAAAAAGAGCTCTTGTGAGGGTTTGATCCGGCGATTGGAAGGCTCCACCGGTGATCTTCTTCGACTGGGAGACTTTCCTAGAGGTGGAGGAGCTCTCCTAACGCCGGGGGGATCATCTATGCAAGCGTGGAGATCGGATTATGGCGGAAAACATCATCTTCTTGGCTTGGCCGAGGAGGGCTTCATCGCCAAAATTAGATATTCTGAGGTTTTTTCTAAGACAAGTAACTTAGGGGTTTCATCCCTAGACATATCCCCTAGAGTTTATGCATTTTTACAGATTTTAACATCGTGTCTTGGACCCCCAAATTCTGTCCTTTTATGTGTTCGGTCTGCACTTTTCTGCAGACAAGAGGTTGACGGCAACCTTGTTGCGCTGTGGACGGATGTTTTCCCGCTTTCCGGACGACCTGGGGGATCCTCCGGATGGCTGGCGAACGTCGCTGGATCTCTCGTTGGTGATGACGGGTCACCGGTTGACCCCATTGACTCTCTGGTTGATAATTTGACTAGAGAGAAAATAAAGAAAACCAGCAAAAGAAAAGGGAGTTTGTGATCGCCAGGGCCTTACCTATGCCCAGGAATGATGTAATCGCGTCGGTACATCAAACTTGCGCAACGGGCGGAAACGGGGTTCAACTTCTCCTCCTTCGGCCGGCCAAAAAGAAAGAGCTCCGCGGTCTCTACGTATCGTTCCTGCCACAAAAAGACACTCTATTAGTATAAGGAAAGCGTGGTAAATGCAGAAATGAAGAGAGACGGTCCAAAAGGTGAGTCCCGTACGGTTGCGGATTGAGAAGAGGGGTGGCCAAGTGCTAGGACCACCCTTCATCCCTCTGTTTTTGGTGGGAAACCCCTTTCTAGGTGTGTAGGAGAGTGACCTACGTGCCTAGAGTGCATAGGATGGTGTGTGCAACTGCAAGTAACTAAGGAAAGAGTAAGGAAAGAGAGAGGGAGGGAGGTGTAGATCCTCGTTTGCTGTCATTGAGTAGCGCCTTGCAGGACTCCTCCAGCTCGGGAAGAAGCATCCTAAACGTCCCAAAGGGTGAGAGGAAGAAGAGAATGAGTGGTGGAAGCTTGGGTGCAAATTTCTCTCTTTCTCTCAGGTGGCAGCATGTGGACGTCCAGCCTCTCCCCCCCTGCTTAGAAGGCTAGAGAGGGAGTTAAATAGGCAGTGGGGTCGGACCTAGGGTGCCTTGGATGCTCAGTGTGAAGAAACACACTTCACACACTTGGCAATCCATGCATAAAGGCTCCAACCAATGGGGAGAGGCCAAGTAGGATTTTTACTGGGTCAAGGGAGTGCCAAGGTGGCCCATATGCCCGTTGGGAACGGCCCCATGCGGTGCATGGGCGAGAGAATGGCGCAAGTGGGCTAGATTCTCGGGGTAGTTGCGCAGACCAAGTAAACCAGGTTGACGTCAACCGATCCTGCCGCCAACACCATGCAGACGTCCAGAGATGTGGACGCCAATCAGGGTCAACGTCTAGGGCATTGCCGTCAACATGTAGTCGGCGGCAGTCGATGCTGCCGTCTACATGGCATCCGAGGTAGGTCAACAAACGGTCAAACGGGCTTTATTGGGCCAAAGAGCCAAGCGGGGATGGGCAAAATCTCGCATCTACAGCCGCAAGTTCATGAGTTAATGGAATTGATTGTGCCATTAACCCACCCTGATGGCAAGACCCTTGCCGCCAAGTTCATCTGATTTTGACAGAAATATTGTTTAATCTTTGTACTGTGACTTTTGGATTTTTGGATGTTTGTACATGTTATGAAATTTTGGTTGGTCAGGTGGTCTTTAGGTCAAATCTTGAATTTTTGTTGAATTTCTGAACATGATTATATTTAATAGAATTTCTACTATGGAAAAATATACATGTCTTGAGAGAGTTAAATTCGGGATAATTAGATTTGATGCTTGATATTTTTACAGTAAATGTTCATGAGTTTAGGGTTACTGTTTTCATGTTTTGAGACTGTTAGACCCGACTGTCCACTATTAATCATGTTTAATTGAATTATTTAGTTAAATTGCATGAAATCTATATTAAATGTTAAAAATAGTTGTACTATTAGGAAAATTATGAAAAATTAGCCATATGATATGTTCCATGCGTAGGGTTTATGATTAAAATTTGAGACTATTTTGATATCCATAGGTATTGTTTGTAATTATAAAGGTATTAAAAGTAGTATTGTGCATGATTATTCAAGAAACAGAAATTTTCAGTGATTAGTTTCATGTTTAGGTACTGTTATGCATGATTTGATACTGTTAGACAGTCATTACAGGTTCTGTAAACTGAAATATATGTATTTGAATAGTATGCATATGAATGGACCAAATAGTGCATGTAAAATGATATTAATCATGTGATCCATTGAGATAATGTGTTTAAATGAAATATGTGCCGAAATTGACACTGAAACCATAGATGGCCGTGGAGCCGTATTGTAGAAATGTCCCTATGAGAAGGCTCAATGTGTATGTGATATCCTGTGGGCATCAGGATGAAATCTTGGAGGTGGACAAGTACCACTGGTTAGGGTGGAGAGGGCTTCTCACAGTTTTGCGCAGTTACCAAGATTCATCACTATAACTCCTAGGTGACAGGTATGTGTTATGTGTTATGTGTGTCCTTCTTTATGGTGGTTCGGACTGTGTCACGACAAATAATGTGTAAAAGTGTGAAATACGTGTAAATGTGCAAAGTGTTCATGTGAAAGAGATGTGTTAATGTGCTACCATGTGAAATGATTGAAACCATGTAAATATTTTATTTATGTTAAAACAGCAAGAAAAAGAGGTGATTATGTGATGTAAAAGCATGTGAAAAGTGTTAGATATCATACTAGGTTTACTAGTAATCATGTGCTTAATTCCACGAACACAGTTGTTCGGTAAAATGATATGAATAAATTGAAATTGATACCATGAATCAAGTTAAAGACCATGTGTAGAAAGCATGTTATAGGTTATTCATGTGTACTTGTTTAATTTGACATAAACCATGTGCCAAACTTCTCTTGTTGTTAAAAAGTATAGCATGACTGTGATATGTGTAAGGAGGTGCCAATGGGTTACTTGCTGGGTCTTTTTGAAGACTCATACTTGGTTTAACATACAGGTGAGACAGGTGTCCCCGTACTTGAGGAGGACATTGCGAGGAGTGACTCCGAGCGAGAGTAGCTGTGCTTGTGGAGATTTTCTGCTTAGACTGCACTTTCTTTCATTAGTATGTGGACAATGATATATGTTATGGACTTGTATAATTTTGGACATTGGTTATTTTCATTGCTACTATATAGACTGTGGAATGTGTGATTGATCATGGAATAGGATTATCTTTTAATTTCGTTGTACTTTCTTTTGTTATTTATGTACATCTCTACCTATTGTGTTATGTGGATACATGTTCCACTGTGACGACACCCTTTATATCGATGTGGATTGGTATAATCGTACGATATAAAGAGGGTCATTACAGATATTGTATCAGAGCAACAGGTTGAGATTGTACATAAATAACCATCATCTGCACAATATTGCAAAGTCTTTATAGAATTAGTCCATACATGTGGAAAATACTTAATAATGGATTAAAGATAGTAAGAAAATGGTTAGGACTAAGTAACTTAGATTCTAACTAAGTTAATTGTTTTTCAGGCAATGGCGAGCCATGGTAGGCGTGGTACCCAGGCTTGAGAGGACGAGCAGAGGCATGATGAGAGGGTTGAGAAGCAGGCCCCAGCACCCCAGGGTCCTACAGTACTTCCTCCACCACCACCTGTGGTCTATGGCGTGTTCATGCAATGCTTGGTCTAGGCGATGCAGACTCAGGCTGCAGTGCAGGCTCAGTTGCAGGCACATGTTAGAGTTGTTAATAGGAGTAGTATGTTTTGTTGAATGTATTGTTGCTTATGTGTTGCTTGTTGTCTCAGGCCAGGCCCCAGAAGCATGGCCATGGTGGTCCGTCCATCATGGAGAGGTTTAAGAGGATGGCTCCACCCTCTTTTAAGGGGGAGAGTCAGCCCCTTTTGGAAGAGAGCTGGATGAGAGAAGTGGAGAAGATCTACCGGGCTATTAGGTGTGTGGAAGAGGACAATGTCAGCCGGGCTACTTACATGCTATAGGTACTTAGAGTATATGTACTTGTGTAAGGTTAAGATTTTAGTTGGATGGTGCTTATGAGTTGTATTTTGTAGGAGAGAGCCGATGTTTGCTACGTACGAGGTACGAGGACGGTGCTATAGAGTGACTTGGGCTGAGTTTACCAGACTCTTTCAGGAGTTTAGCTGTGAGCACATCCAGGACAAGATGGAGTAGGAGTTCCTATATCTCACTCAAGGCTCCATGACTGTTCTGGAGTATGAGGCCAGGTTTGCCGAGCTTTCCAAGTATGCTCCCCATATTGTTGCAGATGAGCACAGGAAGGCCAAGAAGTTTGTGATGGGGCTCAAACCATCACTCAAGTCGAGGCTGGTTTCTTTTGACCACAGCACTTTAGATGAGGCTCTCAGCGCAGCATGCCGTCAGGAGAGTGCGATGGATCAGTATATTGAAGAGAAGAGGGCAGCTTAGAAGAGATCAGCGCCACCTTTCCAGAGGCAAGACAAGAAGAAGGCAGTGGTATACCAGTCGCCACAGCATCCAGCGACAACTTCGAATCAGCAGGCAGTTGTACCACAGTCACCTAGCTTCAGGCCCAGCGACAAGAAGATGTGTCCTCACTACAGAAGGGCACATGACATCATAGAGTGTTGGAAGCTAGCAGGGAAATGTCTAAAGTGTGGCAGCACCGAGCACCAGATCCAAGATTGTCCCAGGCTTCAACAGTTTGCTCAGAGAGGAGCGCCTACCCCAACGGTGGCAGCAGCAGTGGCACTAGTGACAGGTGTAGACACCCGATTTTGGCCTACAAGTTGAACCGTATTTCTTGTTATCTTATTGAGCCCCAAGTTGGTCGTTCACCTTGAGCCCACCATTAGCCTTTCTTTGAGCCCATTAAAAGCCCAATATCCCATCCATTATCCTTTTGAAAGAGTCCATGTGCCTTAAATGCCCATTATTCTCTCATATGATTGGTCAATAATTCAAGAATAATCACTTTCATTAACGCGACGGGTCGGGGCGCCGTGTTAGCCTTGTTGCACTCCCCTTGGCTGTCGCGATAGCCCATGCATATCCATGCACGTGGCTTCAGAGTCGCGCCCCTCCTGGCCGTCACATTCATCCCTGTCGCGCCCCTACGACCCATCGCGACTATAGCCACGTACGGTGGCCTCCGCAACCACCTCCTCTTTATCCTCTTATGGCCTTATCTTCATCCCATGCAACCTCCAACCCCCCTAAGCGTGGTTTGAGGTTCCAGGATCCTTGAAAACCTCCCTAGGACTCTCCCATGCGGACTTACATGTATTTATCACCTTATTTTTGGCCATTATCTCCCATGGACGAGATATTCTCTCTCCTATCCTATATAAGCAAGGCCTCTCCTTCAGAAGAGGGGAGAGCCCCATTTTGATCACGAAGTGCTGTCGAAATTTTCCTTGATCTGGACTTAGCCCGCAGCTCTCCCTTTCACTCTCATGTCTACCTATATTCTTCATCAAGCCATGGACATCTCCTCATCCTTGGAGCTTGGTGCATGAGGGAGGCGACCCCTACATCTTCAAGAGCATCTATGACATCCAAGCACGCCATACAACGCCAGGGAGTCGCCTTTTGGGGATCTTTCTTCCCTTCCTTCCTCATTCCTCCTTTCATGCATGTTATTTGCTTTCTTAGATAGGAACACATTTTACTTTCCTTCCACGTTTTCCTACCACCCAAGGGGTTTAAAAACCACCCCAGGTTCATTCACTCCATGCTCTCACCTTTCCATTCATTTTTGTATAGATACTACACTTAATATGTTCTAACAGGGTTTATTTGTTGTTTTGGCAGGCACCCAAGCAACATCTAATGAGGAGCTCTTGTTCTTTGGCGATCGGAGGACAGGAAGAAGGTCCACACCAACTTTCTCCCGCACTACAGAGAACGCGGCCTAGGAGGGCGTTGCGACAACGCTAACGCGCCCTGGTTGGGCATCGCGATATCAGCCTCATTGCGACGGGCTACCCCGTCGCGACAAAAGTTAGTGCCCCCGTTCTCTCTCCTTTTCCTAGCACTGTTAGCCTAGTTTACTTCTTATCTATGGCAACGTGTTAGTTGGCGATCACATCCATATTTCCATATCCTTCCATGTTTTCATGCCCCTTTAGTTAATTTTATGTTTCGAGGGGTGCACAACCCCATGTTTACAACAGGGAGACCAAGAAGGCCTCGGGCCCAAGCCCGAGTGTTTGCACTAGCTCTAGAGGATGCAGAGCAAGCCAAGAACGTCATGGAAGGTACGGTTCAAGTCATGGGTGTGCACACTCAAGTGTTGTTTGATACGGGTGCTACACACTAGTTATTTCTGAGCGGTTTGCTAAGCAGTTAGCGGCAAAATCTGGAGTTGAGGTAGAAGAGTTAAAGGTTCCCTTGTCTGTGCACACACCAGTAGGTACGGTAGTGACCAAGAAGTGCATTCCATCCTTACCTATGTGCATTGAGGAGCGAGGCTTGTTTGGGTGCTTCTACTTGCTCAAGATGAAGGACTACGATGCTATACATGGTCTGGATTGGCTTGAGGGAACATTATGCCTTGGTTGATTGCAGGGGGAAGAAGATTACTTTCCATATTCCTGGAGAGGATGAGTTCTCACATCCATTGCCAAGGAATCTAGCGGGAAGGTTTGTGATCTCCGCCATGCAGGCTATGAAGATGGTGAACAAGGGTTGTGACACTTTTCTTGCTAATGTGGTCTTAGTTTCTAAGACTGATCAGTCACCTACCCTGGAGGAGATTTAGGTTGTGCAGGAGTTTCCAGACGTGTTCCCTGATGATTTGTTTGGATTGCTACCAGAAAGGGAGATAGAGTTCACTATAGAGTTGCTTCCAGGAACCTCACCTATCTCTAAGGCTCTTTACCGAATGACACCTGCGGAGTTAGCCGAGTTGAGGAAGCAGTTGCAGGATTTGTTTGATAAGGGATTCATTCACCCTAGTGTGTCACCATGGGGCTCACCTGTGCTATTTGCGAAGAAGAAAGATGGTTCTCTCAAGCTGTGCATTGATTATAGGAAGCTCAACCAGGTGACAGTGAAACAAGTACCCCTTGCCGTGTATAGATGATTTTTTTAATCAGCTACATAATGCATCTATGCTTTCCAAGATTGATCTACGGTCCGGCTACCATCAGTGAGGATCAAGGGAGAAGATGTGTCCAAGACTGCATTTAGGACCCGTTATGGACAGTATGAATTTCTTGTGCTTTAATTTGGTCTGACTAACGTCCCTGTAGCATTCATGGATCTCATGAACAAGGTGTTTAGGCCATATTTGGATAGCTTTGTAGTGGTGTTCATAGATGATGTGTTACTCTATTCTCCTGATGAGACTACCGACCGTGAGCATCTGAGGATTGTTCTGGAGGTTCTCCGAGAGCACAAGCTGTATGCTGTGACTTCTAGATGCGCGAGGTTCATTTCCTTGGGCATGTTATCTCAGGCGCTAGAGTTGTTGTTGATCCGGCAAAGGTTCATGTTGTGTTAGAGTGGGAGACTCCAAGGACACCATCCGAGATCAGATGTTTTCTTGGGTTAGCAGGCTATTACAGGCGATTCATTGAAGGCTTTGCCTCTATCGCAGCACCTTTGACTAAGCTAACCAGGAAAGGGGTGAAGTATGCGTGGTCTGATGATTGTGAGATCAATTTCCAGTTGTTGAAGACGAGGCTTACGTCTGCACCCATGTTGATCTTGCCAAGTGGTGTAGAGGGTTTTGCTATCTATTCTGATGCTTCCCAGATAGGCCTTGGTTGTGTGTTGATGCAGCATGGTAAGGTAGTTGTCTATGCTTCTCGTCAATTAAAGGAGCATGAGCGTAACTATCCGACCCATGATTTGGAGTTAGCGGTTGTGGTTCATGCACTGAATATCTAGAGACACTATCTTTATGGTGTCAAGTTCGAGGTGTTCACCGACCACAAGAGTTTGAGGTACCTTTTCTCTCAAAAGGAGTTGAACCTGTCGGTGGTAGAGGTGTATAGGTCGTGGGTCCTATAAGGATAAAAATAAGAAACCACAATGACATAAAGAATTATATTAAACAAATACTGCAATACATACTAATCATGTCATATATACCTGCTGGCGCTGGTAGAGGTGCAGAGGTCGTAGGTCCTGTAAGGATAACAATAAGATACCACAATGACATAAAAAACGTATATTAAATAAATACCATAATGCATACAAATCAAAGTATACATACCTCCTGCCGGTGGTGGAGGTGTAGAAAAGAAAGTAAATCTCCTCCCACTACCCTCTCCCCTTCCACCTGAAGAAGTTGCACGTCGTCCTCGAACCATATCTTCAAGTGGTAATAAAATACATACATATTCATCAAATAGTGGAAGAAAGAAAGATGTGGATATTAGAATTTATGGTAACATTGTCTACCATTAATCAAACATTCTCCATTTCATCTTCAGATGTTGGGGATATATCAAATTCAGCATTGACATCTTCATTATCAGATTCATTTGATCACTAGTAATCCTCGCGGAGTCCCCTAACTGTATTTCAGGTTGTTGTGGATTGACTTCTTCCACTTCATTCTCTTTAGATAAAGAAAGTGCCTCCACAAATTCATCACTAGAATCAGACAACTCTACATCATTAGCTAAGTCTGATTGAAAGAATTCGACATTGATATCCAACTCCACTGTTTCAGTCAAATCCACTCATAATCTGGGAAAAGCCTCATCTTAACCTTGTAAACTGTCCACCAATCATTTCTTTCTTTATTTCTAGACGATGATGAATACTTTGTATAATAGATCTGTTGGGCTTGTGTGGCCAAAATAATGGATCATTAAGTATTCAATTTGGACTTATGTCTGATTTCGACAATCGCATATGTTGTGTCTTTTCGAACGGAATTAGGATCAAACCAATGACACTTGAACAAAAATATATGGTTGCCATCTCCAAGATATTGCAATTCTAAGATCCCCTCAATAGTACCATAATAATCACATTCATTTTCATTATATGTACTTCCTTTCACACATACCTCGTTGTTCATTGTTGACTTATTCTGCCCATATTGTCTAGTGTGAAATCCATATCCATTCACAATAAATGCTAGATATGTACATGCAACTTTCGATGGGCCATAACTTATCTGTCGAATTCTTTGATCAGTAATAAAACCATTTTCAACCAACATATGGAGAGCACACTAGTCAGAAATTGACATTGGCCTAGCGAGAAGAAAGAGTAATCATGCATACACAATATTTCAACTAAGAAGCCAATGATTTCTCTCGTTCTTTTTCTACCTCCATGTCTATGAGATATGGACATCTTTGGATTAATTCTGAGTCAAATTGTCTGTATTACGAACATTAGAACATTATAGATGGAATGAAAATTAACCAGTTATTTGACATAATGTAATGTGAGCAGAGCACTTAAGCATCATAAGATTCAACCTCAATACAATTTAAAAGAATATAAATTTCTGCACACTGCAATTCTCTATCATTTAGCATCCGACTCGAAGAACGTCCATACGCACGTCCAGGATACTTGAATACAGAGAGTTGATCAGACTAAATGGAATCTCCCCCATCATCATTACATGGTGGTCGAGTACGATGAGTTTGTATCTCAGGTTCAAAGTACATTGAACACAAATTTGATATTTCTTCCATAATGTGCGCCTCCGCAATGGAACCCTCTACCTTTGCCTTGTTGCGAACTTTCTTTTTTAATTCATGCATGCACCTACCAGAAGGTTCATAGGATAATGAAAAACACATCACATGAGATAGAATTATAAGGAAAAATATATATACAAATTACCTCTCAAATGGATACATCCATCTAAATTGTACTGACCCTCCTACTTTAGCCTCGTATGGTAGGTGTATAAGCAGGTGCTCCATCGAATCAAAGAATGTGGCTGGAAATATCTTTTCCAATCTACAAACTGTCGTGATCACATTCTGTTCAATAGTTTCCACATCTTCATACCTGAGCTCTGATGCACATAAAATCTTGAAAAACTGACTTAACTCAGTCACTGCTCCCCATATCGACTTCGGCAACATATTCAAAATACAATAGGTAGCAACCTCTGCATAAACACATGACAGTCATGACTTTTCATTCCATATATTTTCCCCTCATTTGTATTCACGCAATGAGCAATGTTGGACACATAGCCATATGGAAATCTCAGTTGTTTTAGTCAAAAACATACTTCTTTAATCTGTGCAGCTACAAAGGCGTAAATTGCTTTCGGTTTAACTGTTGTACTATTTCTATCAAGAAGTTCCAATTCTAGACGTTTACAATGTATTTTCAAGTCTAAACGAGCATTCACGCTGTCCTTTGTTTTGCCTTTTATGTCCATAATGGTGTTGAACACATTATCAAAGACATTATTCTCAACATGCATGACGTCGAGGTTATGTCGTATAAGAAGAGTTGACCAATAAGGAAATTCCTAGAAGATACTTTTTTTGACCCAGTTGTGATTCTTCACAAATCCAGGGAGTTGTCTTGGCTACTTGACAATTGTGCTATACTGGTAAGTTATGTACTGTAACGTCACACATTTTTCGGATCCTTCCGGATCCTCATTTAGTGGTTGTGGAGGCCAGTGTATGGCCAATGACGTGTGTACAGGTGTTTCACACAGGTTTCGGGGCTTTGTGGGCCGACAATTTGGGCCCAAAGGACCTGTTGGTTCACTGTCTGTGAACGCGACAGGTTGGGCGTCGTGTTCTGAACGCGACGGCCCTGGTGGTCGCGTTTTGTTTGCCGCTGTGTAACGACTTGACCTCCCAGACCCGCCGCCAGGGACCTCGAAAGTCGTACCGCCACCCAGGATTCGAAGACCTGGAAGGGTTAGAATTTAGTCCAGTGAGATAAGCAATGAATTCAAGTAACTATAACAAGAAAGTTCATACATTAATAAAGGAAATATGTACAACATGTCCCAAAAAAAAGTACAGGTATAGAAAGAAAGAAAGGTGCAGTCCATAAGGGGCATACCCCGAGGACTTGCAAAAGGGCACTCTCAACTCACACTATACAAAGCTCAAACACTCACAACTCACACTGCTGGCAACGCACGGCGTACAAACTGCCACCACGACCGTCCGATAATGAACTCCTGCGACAGCGAGTCCATACCTGAAGGGAGTAGGGGAGTGAGTTCGCGAACAAGGCTCAGTAGGGATAACCGGTCCCTTACCAGCTAGAGCAGCAGGATCTCCAACAAAAGAAGAAGCAAACTACTCTAGAAAGCAGTAAAGCGAGAAACACCTACTGTAGAGTACTACAAAGCAATGGAAGAGAGTAATGCCATGACCCACAACCCGGGTCGGGCCAAACACGACTCTCGCAAAAACTAGCAGAGTCAAACACAATGCGGAAGCAAAACCTCGGCAGACACCCGCCGAGGCAAAGAAGCTCACGGAACACCGGAGCAACCACGTGAGACGAGAGTCTCACGACACAAGCACCCAACATCCCAGACCTCTACGAGGATGGGAAGGAACCAACCAGTGCCACACGAGAGACACCGAGCAACCATGTGAGAAGGAACGTCTCACCACAGGCACAGTCACCTCAAACCTCACAAGGTTGAGAACCTACAAGCAGAACCACTTGGACCTTGGACACGCACGAGTCAAGGAACTACACACTCCGGTGCCATCACAGACGACACCAAGGAACGGGTTATAGAACCAACAGTCAGTGTCTGCATGACACACCTGAGAGAACTCATAGAGCGGAAACCACTGAACAAGGCTAGGAGGCCAAACCAACAAAGCTCACGGAACTAGACATGGCTAGGCTACAACCACGTGCAAGCTAGGGCGACGAGACTCACTTAGGAACAACGTGAGAAACTCCGTCACAGCAAGAGCAACCAAGCCACCGCCACAGGCAGTTAAGAGGAGGACAGACTGTCCACTCCTCCAACTCGCCAGCCGCTGACTCCTGCCTACAACCTCCCTAGGTAGAGTGAGACTAGTGAGCCACAGAAGAGAACAACTACAAACCACTGTAGCCCAGCCTAGCTGCGGCCCCACGCCTACCCTCCCTACGTGGCTTCGGAACCAACGCAGAGCGAGGCAGTGAGAAGGACTAACTGGTCCGCACGGAAGAACACCTCAACCACCTCGGAGACATAGACCAGCTAAGGGAGCTCCACAAGCAACTCTACGCAACTGCCCACCACCGTTTTCCCCTCAGCTCTGAAGTCCGCCACACTAGGCTGTCAACTCGAGCATGCTCATAGCCCAGAGAACTCCCTCAACAGGCTCTCGAGGATGGGTGTCCTAGGAAATGGAGACAACCTCTGAACGGGACAAGCCCTCAAGTGCAGAGCACCGGGCGAATAAGAACAGGCGGGGCAACAACCAACAAAAACTGGAACAGCTGGCTTGTAACCAAGACAAGCTCAACAGGCACAAGCACGCATGGCACACCTCACGGAAACCCCTAGGAGGACCGTCGGCCAACGCCGGCACACACGAAATGGCCCGAAAACTCGGAACACCACCAGACAGCACAGAAACCATCACTCTGCTAATAATCGATTGACAGTTAGATAATTGATTATTTGGCAGACACGAGCCTCCTAGCACCGATGCTAGGACACGGCCACGAAGGTGTCACCTTCGGTCACTGAACACAGCGAGCCAACCTGCCGCGTTCCCCACCAGAAGGTCCTAAGGGCAATCTGCCCTGGGGCACACTCCGACATGCCAACTGCAGCCACGGAAACACCCGAGGCAAATCAGGTCTTGTCGTGCCCTCCTAGCCCGTCACGATACCATCGCGACGGGAAGGGCAATCACGACAAGCACCAAGTCTCTACAAGGCAGCACGTCGTGACAACAAGCTTGTCGCGACAGGAAACCAGGTCGCGACATGACTCTTATCGCGATGGCTAACCGTGCTGCGATAAGGTCGCGCCCGACCGGAGTGATGTCTCCTCTGATGTCGCGACGCGCTCTGCGGTCGCGACATTAGTCGGGAGGCAGACCGTAAGGATGCTACATCCCGGGGTCGCCCACACACTACAATCACACCATAATGGGGAGGGGAGCATGGGGAAAGCTGTAAAGCTATCTACCAACACAAAAGGACTCCCAATCACCCAGATTGGAAAGGGCACAAGAGATCCCTACAGATAAGGAAGAACCAAACTCAATAAATGGGCCTTCACGAAGCTCGGCCGCCACCTCCTCGCTCCTGCCTCTCCACCGCTCCACCACGAGCCACCGCACCGCTACCGAGCTCCAAGCCACCAGAGATGGGAGGGGAAAGCATCCCCTCCTCAGAGAGAAGGAGGGGAAGGAGAAATCCCAAAAAAGGGGAAAAGGGGCACCGGCCAAGGCTTTAAGCTTTCGGCCCCCAAGCAGCGATGGGGCGGGGCATCGCGTTAGCACTCTTAACGTGACGGCCGCCCACACCGCGACCAGAACGCGTCCCATAGGGACGCCGCGACAAACCAGATACATCACCCTGACACACCTGTCCCTCTGATAGGCGTCAGACGACCAAAAAGCGGAATGATGTCGCGACCCGTTGACCGGGTGTGACAAGAATGCGACAGAACCATTTATCGCGACAGTCATCAGGCACCTCCGACGCGACACTGACGCATTGCCCAGGGTAGACGCGTTAGTGGCCAGTCATCCAAACACACAAGCGGAGGAACCGGAAGGCCCAGGATGTTACATGCTGTGAGGCAGTCGTCGTTTGCATGCGCGCCACGTGTCGCACGCTGGGCGGCATGCTGATGCCAGCCTTGTGAAGGCGACGCCCTACACCGTCGCGTTCAAGTCGCGACAGAAGGGTACGTCACGTTCTTAATCGCTATGTGTTTTTAAGCTGGTTGGGCCAAACAGAACTGCAGTAAGCTCTGCTCGGCAGGGGAAGCTGCTGTGGCTATTTTCGGGCGAATCGACTATTTGGTGGCATTTTTGGTGTATTCTCACCCCGAGGATCTTACGTGGAGCGGGGGAAACGCTGGGTGTTTTCCGTTCTTCACGTTCTTCATGAAGGTAGGGAGATTCTTCCTTTTACAACATGAGATCATGTGTGATGCATGTGTGGGCTGTTGTTTGCTTTAAGAACAGTAGATATCATGCTAGGGTATTCAGTAAAGCATGAAAAATGAAAATTAAACATGGTTTGCATGGTTGGTGGGGGTGATCCAGGGAGAGCATCCCAGATTAGGGTTTCCGCCTGTGAAGGCGACAGAGCCCCTTATCGCGTTCAGAATGCGACAAGCCGACCCGTCGCGTTCAAGTTATGAACGCGACATGTTTGGGTGTCGCGACCAGAAGGCGACAGTAGCCTATGTCGCAACCACAGCCGAAGGTTTTGTGTGTTTGTTTAAATGACATGATTATCCAAATATCGGTATTTTATGTGTATGGCTAATATAAGTGGTGCATTGGCACCTAACACTCGTGAAGCATGTTGTTTATGTGGTAAGCATGTTGCTCATGAGGTGAGCGTGTTGTTACATGGTTGGCTATATGTTCGCGCAGTTAGTGTGTTGTTCACGTGGTTAGCGTACGGTTCATGTGTTGTTGACGTGGTGTCACATGATTTGTGCGGCGTGCACGTGGTTTGTGTGTGCGTGGCGAGTAGTACGACGCCTACCGTAGTTACCTCTTCAGTTGGGTGCCCCAGGTTCTCTATGAGCCAGGCACGTGTGTTTGCGCTCGGGGCTTGTCCGGTACTTGTGTACCGTTGAGGTGTGTCGTCTATCCTGGACACCCTCACTCCTATGTTTGAGTTGTATGTCTGGCTGAGGGAAAGACGACAGTGGGACAACAACTTGTGAGAGTTTGTTGTTTTGTCGCTTGTAGCACGCTCGTGGTTGGGGTGCAGACACCAGTAGACGTACTGGGCCCCAGCTAGTCCTGTTCTCCAGTGCCTCACTCTAGGGAGCTTGGGCCAGAGTCCCTAAAGGTGCCAGGCATGGGCCTACGGCAATGTGGTTCACAGGTGTGGTGTTGGTTGGACTCACAGTTGTTTGGCTTGTACTAGTGGAGTGGCAGCTGAACCTTTCGTCTGTGGCTGAGAGGCTGAGAGGTAGACCTCTGTGGTTTGTTCGAGTTAGTTGCTGGTGTCGCGAACCAGTTTACGTGACTCGAGTGTGGCAGTCTCTACTTTAGCACATACACCGAGTTGTGGTTTGCCGTTTATTTATTTAAGTTGGTTTATACAACGACAAAAGGTAAGAGAAATGTACAGTTTAAATATCTTGCTCTGTTTAATGTATAAATTCTTAGCGTAGCTTCCTCCTTTCATACTTGAGTTTGGTTTGCTCGGGTTCTTGGGGGAGTTTCCCTACTGAGCCAGTGACTTGCGAGGCTCACCTCTACTCCTTACAGGTGAAGGAGAGCAGAAGGTTCTCTTCATCTTCCAATTCGGAGCGCATCGTAGTGTGTGTTGGGCCGACACCTCCAGTAGTGTAGACTACTCTTCTGTTATACCTCGGGGTATGCCTCAGGCTTGTGTACTTTAGTTTGACTTTTGTTTAAATTTGGCTATGTAAAACCATTGTAAATATATGGGGTTTATGAGTCTTATATAAATCAGTGTGTTCCTTTGTGTTTTCACGGACTTGTGTGTGATATCCCTGGCGAAGCTTCGGCTTGTTTGCGGGAGGCGGAGTCAGATCAATGTCGTTATTAGGTTAAAGGGTTTGAATGACGCAGTCCGTCATAGTTGGTATCAGAGCAAGGCCCATGTAAATATAAAGGAACTGGGAAATTACATAGCCTTATTTCTACATTAGTCCACTACTGGTAGCTGACCCTGGTTTGTAATGATTTGTTCGCATGTATGTGGTTGGAATGTTGTTTGTGCAGGAGTTTGAGATGGCTGATAGGAGAGATGGGGAGGTGGTGTAGATGAGTAGGAGGAGTCTACCCAGCGAATGATAGAGAGAATATGGGAAAGCCTCACTGATATTCGAATGAGGATGGATCGACAGGCACCGGTATAGCTAGCATTAGCAGTACCACCTGCTGCAGAAGGGGCCGTGCTAGTAGCACCAGTTCCACCACCACCAGGAGTGGAGAGTACCTCTTGTGGTACCCGTACCACCACACAATAGTGAGGGCAGTGGAAGAGCCAATGCTGCAGGTTGAAATTTTTTGAGATTGCAACCGCCTACCTACACAAGGGGACCTAATCGAGATACAGCTGAGCACTGGATTCATGAAATTGAGAGGGTTTTTGTGACTATGAGGTGTCCTCTAGCGGACAGAGTAGTTTTGGCTACCTATCAGTTGTGGGGTTTTGTGCAATAATGGTGAAGGTTAAAGATGGAGACCACTTTTGTAAGCAGGACAGAGGAGACTATGTCTTGGCCGGAATTTCTAGAAGCATTTAATGAAACATTCTTCCCAATACAAGTGCAACAAGCAAAAAGGGAGCAATTCCTGACTCTTCAGCAAGGAAATTCTTCTATTTTAGAGTATCAGATGAGGTTTATGGCACTTAGCAGATATGCGTCATATGTTGTACCAGATAATGCTATGATGGTTGAGTATTTCATTCGAGGATTGAGGACTGAGCTACAAAATATGGTGATACCACTTATGTGCAGAACTGTAGAGGAGGTAGCCCAGAGAGCAGCCACACTGGAGAGGTCTGTTCGAGCTCATCAGTCAGGAGAAACAGGTTCAGGTAGTTTTCGATTATCGCAGCAGTCATCAGGGATCAGTAAAGGAAAGGTGCCAGTGGGACCATCTTCCTCAGGTTTTAGCAAGTGGGGCTTAAAATTGAGAAAATATTCAGAGATCGATGAGGAGGTCGCCAGAAGATGTTTCAGCAGGGGCGTGGCTACAGGACAGAGGTGGAGGAGTCTCAGCAGAGCACAGCCAGGCTGCCTATACTTCCACCAGGTTATAGATGCTATAATTGTGATCAGCTAGGACATTTGATCCGTAACTGTCCCTATCCTAGAGAATATGGTTATGGGAGATGAGTGCAACAGCGCAGCAGCAACAACAACCCCAACAGCCCACCAGTAGGTCGAGGTAGGGGAGCACCGTACCAGCGTGGTCGAGGCTGGGTTATGGCTATCACCCGAGCTCAAGTAGAGACATCTAATTTGATAGAAGGTATATTACCTATCTATGATTTTTCAGCAAGGGTTTTATTTGGTCCAGGTGCTTCTCATTCTTTTATTTCCGAAGAATTTCTGGATAGTATGGTACATCCATTAGAAGAAAAGTTATGAGAGTTAGTGGTAGAGGTTCCTTCGGGTGAGTTTATGCTCACCTCTTGTTATATAGATGAGGCTCCTATTGTCATTCAAGGGAATCAGATACCAACTAAATTATATGCTTTGCAATTGAGGGATTATGATATCATTTTGGGTATGGACTGGCTTTAGGCCTATGGATCAATGATAGATTGCAGAAAGAAGAGGGTTAGGTTTTGTCACCCCAGTAGAGCAATATTTGAATTTCAAGGTATGCCATTTTACACTTCCAAGTTTATCATTTCAGCAATTAAAGCTAGAAAATTGTTGAATGCGAGTTGTGTAGGTTATCTAGCTTCAGTAAGTTTGGTAGATACTGGCAAGTCAGTTGCAGCAGTTCCAGTGGTTAGGGAATTTGCAGATGTATTTCCAAATGATTTACTAGGTTTGGCTCCACATAGGGAGGTGGACTTTACTATTGAATTGCAGCCAGGAACTATGCCAATATCTAAGGCATTGTATAAGATGGCACCAGCAGAGCTCAAAG
Organism: Colocasia esculenta; assembly: GCA_014218235.1. Classification (NCBI taxonomy): domain Eukaryota; kingdom Viridiplantae; phylum Streptophyta; class Magnoliopsida; order Alismatales; family Araceae; genus Colocasia; species Colocasia esculenta. The sequence goes on from CM024760.1 coordinate 63,795,176, forward strand.
AATTAAAGAAACAGTTGCAAGAATTGTTAGAAAAAGGTTTTATCAGGCCAATTCATTCACCGTGGGGAGCTCCTGTGTTGTTTGTAAGGAAGAAAGATGGCAGTTTCAGAATGTGTATTGATTATCGGAAACTGAATGATGTTACTATAAAGAATAAGTACCCATTGCCAAGAATTGATGACTTGTTTGATCAGCTCCAATTAGCTAAAGTGTTTTCCAAGATTGACTTGAGGTCTGGATATCATCAGTTGAGGATTAGAGAGGAAGACATTGATAAAACAACATTCAGAACCAGGTATGGGCACTACGAGTTTGTGGTTATGCCATTTGGGCTAACCAATGCACTAGTAGCATTTATGAATTTAATGAACATAATTTTTCATCCATATCTGGATCAGTTTATTGTAGTTTTTATAGATGATATATTGGTTTACTCAGCATCTGAAGAGGAGCATGCAACACATTTGAAACTTACTTTGCAGATCCTGCGGGATAATCAATTGTATGCAAAATTCAGTATATGTGAGTTTTTGTTAAAAGAAATTCAGTTTCTGGGTCATGTCATCTCAGCAGAGGGAGTTGCAGTTGATCCAGCTAAAGTTGAGGCAGTTATGAAATGGGAAGTGCCAAAGACAATTATAGATATTAGAACTTTTCTGGGTTTAGCAGGTTATTATAGGCATTTTATACAAGAATTCTCCAGAATTGCAGCACCTATGACCAGGTTGACCAGGAAAGATGTGCCATTTGTATGGTCAAATGAATGTCAGAAAAGTTTTATAGAATTGAAGAAAAGGCTTACAACACTGCCGATATTAACATTACCAGCAGGTAGTGGTAGTTTTGTTTTGTATACAGATGCGTCTAAAAGAGAGCTTGGAGCAGTGTTAATGCAACATGGCAAGGTTATAGCTTAGCATCCAGGCAGTTGAAACCAGCAGAAGAGAACTACCCAACCCATGATCTGGAGTTAGCGACAGTTGTTTTTGGTTTAAAAATGTGGAGGCACTATCTTTATGGTGAGAGGTTTGAAATTTTTACAGATCACAAAAGTTTGAAGTATATCTTCTTCAAAAAGATTTGAATATTTGTCAACGCAGGTGGGTTGAATATTGAAAGATTATGATTTCAGTTCGGCTTACCATCCGGGTAAAGCCAATGTTGTTGCAGATGCATTGAGCAGGAAGGCATATTTAAGTCATATGATGATAAAGAATGGAAATTATATGAAGAATAGCAGAAAATTCATTGTGTTCCAAGCAATCAGCGGCGAGCAGTGCTAGCTAGTAGTACTGTAGAGCCATCTTTATATTGGCAGATAATTGAAGCTCAAAAGACATATGGAAATTTAGCAGAAATTGTCAAAATGCAAGGTGTCACAATTGATGATAACTGTGTTGTCAGGCTCAGAGTAGGTTATATGTAGGGGTGTAAACGAACCCGATATTCCGATATTCCAACCCGATTCAGATAAAAATTATCGGTTTCAGAATCGGAATATGATACCGATAGCTTATCAGAATTGGTATCGGATATTCCGATAAGTTATCGGAATCGGAATCAGAATTGAAAAAAAATAATCGGAATCGGTATCGGTATCGGTTATTCCGATAAATTATCATAAACTCAAGGTAAAATTATGGTAAACACCTTACCTTATCGGAATTTCAGTTCCGGTAATGTTATCGGAATCGGAATGGAATCGGAACTAACCATTCTTATCGGAATCGGAATTTGTTTCCGGTTCCGAAACCGACCCGTTTGCAGCCCTAGTATATGTACCAGCAGAAAGAGAGGTAAAGCAAATAGTATTGGAAGAAGCACATAAATCCAGATATACCATTCATCCAGGCAGCACTAAAATGTATCAAGATCTGAAGAAGCATTTTGGTGGCTGCACATGAAGAGAGAAATAGCGAGTTTTATTGCAAGGTGTGCAATTTGTCAGCAAATAAAGGCAGACCATCAGAAGCCCGGAGGTTTACTACAACCATTACCAATTCCATAGTGGAAATGGGACGACATTGCTATGGATTTTGTGGTAGGATACCAAGAACAGCTACATGGCACAATGGTATATGGGTATTTGTGGACAGGTTAACCAATGTATGCAGATTGGTAGCAGTAAGTATGTCCTGGACAGTGGACAGATTAGCGAGAATTTATGTTGACAGAATTGTACCGTTGTATGGAGTCCCGAAGACAATTGTTTCTGACAGAGATCCAAGATTTACTTCTGGTTTCTGGAGGAGTTTACAAAGAGTTATTGGTACCGAGTTAAGGTATAATTCAGCCTGTCACCCACAGACAGATGGTCAAACAGAAAGGACTATTCAAACAATTGAAGACATGTTACGAGCCTTTTGCTTAGTGTGGGGAGATAGTTGGGAACACCATCTGGGTATGGTAGAATTTGCTTATAATAACAGTTATCACACTAGCATTGGAATGGCACCGTAGGAGGCCTTGTATGGTAGGCTATGTAGAACACCACTGAACTGGCATGAAGTTGGAGAAAGGAAGGTAATGGGACCGGAAATAATTCAGCAGACTACAGAAATGGTCAGATTTATTAAGGAAAAGTTGCAGACAGCTCAGAGCCGAAAGAAAAGCTATGCAGACAATCGATGTTGACCACTTCAGTTTAAAGTTGGAGAATTTATTTTTCTGAGAGTTTCCTACTAAATGTGTTTGAGATTCATTAACAAGGAAAATTAAGCCTAAGATAGTAGGGCCCTTCTAGGTGTTGGAAAGATTGGAGAAATACCGTACAAGATTGATTTGCCAGCAGATTTCACGGATGTCCATGATGTTTTTCATGTCTCCATATAGAGAAAATGCATTGAGGATCCATCACATAGAGTAGTTATCAGCGTGATGATTGAAACCAGACATGTCTCCATGTGAGGCGGTTCGTCGTTTGCATGCGCGCGACGTGTCGCGCACTAGGCAACATGCTGACGTCAGCCTTTTGAAGGCGACGCCCTACACCGTCGCGTTCAAGTCACGACGGAGGGGTACGTCGTGTTCTTAACCACTGTGCATTTTTAAGCTGGTTTGGCCAAATAGAGCTACAGTAAGCTCTGCTCGGCCAGGGGAAGCTGCTGTGGCTATTTCCGGGCGAATCGACTATTTGGTGGCATTTTTGGTGTATTCTCACCCCGAGGATCTTACGTGGAGCGGGGGAAACGCTGGGTGTTTTCCGTTCTTCACGTTCTTCATGAAGGTAGGGAGATTCTTCCTTTTACAACATGAGATCATGTGTGATGCATGTGTGGGCTGTTGTTTGCTTTAAGAACAGTAGATATCATGCTAGGGTATTCAGTAAAGCATGAAAAATGGAAATTAAACATGGTTTGCATGGTTGGTGGGGGTGATCCAGGGAGAGCATCCCAGATTAGGGTTTCCGCCTGTGAAGGCGACAGAGCCCCTTATCGCGTTCAGAATGCGACAAGCCGACCCGTCGCGTTCAAGTTATGAACGCGACATGTTTGGTGTCGCGACCAGAAGGCGACAGTAGCCTATGTCGCAACCACAGCCGAAGGTTGTTTGTGTTTGTTTAAATGACATGATTATCCAAATATCGGTATTTTATGTGTATGGCTAATATAAGTGGTGGCATGGCACCTGAACACTCGTGAAGCATGTTGTTTATGTGGTAAGCATGTTGCTCATGAGGTGAGCGTGTTGTTACATGGTTGGCATATGTTCGCGCAGTTAGTGTGTTGTTCACGTGGTTAGCGTACGGTTCATGTGTTGTTGACGTGGTGTTCACATGATTTGTGCGGCGTGCACGTGGTTTGTGTGTGCGTGGCGAGTAGTACGACGCCTACCGTAGTTACCTCTTCAGTTGGGTGCCCCAGGTTCTCTATGAGCCAGGCACGTGTGTTTGCGCTCGGGGCTTGTCCGGTACTTGTGTACCGTTGAGGTCTGTGTCGTCTATCCTGGACACCCTCACTCCTATGTTTGAGTTGTATGTCTGGCTGAGGGAAAGACGACAGTGGGACAACAACTTGTGAGAGTTTGTTGTTTTGTCGCTTGTAGCACGCTCGTGGTTGGGGGTGCAGACACCAGTAGACGTACTGGGCCCCAGCTAGTCCTGTTCTCCAGTGCCTCACTCTAGGGAGCTTGGGCCAGAGTCCCTAAAGGTGCCAGGCATGGGCCTACGGCAATGTGGTTCACAGGTGTGGTGTTGGTTGGACTCCACAGTTGTTTGGCTTGTACTAGTGGAGTGGCAGCTGAACCTTTCGTCTGTGGCTGAGAGGCTGAGAGGTAGACCTCTGTGGTTTGTTCGAGTTAGTTGCTGGTGTCGCGAACCAGTTACGTGACTCGAGTGTGGCAGTCTCTACTTTAGCACATACACCGAGTTGTGGTTTGCCGTTTATTTATTTAAGTTGGTTTATAAACGACAAAAGGTAAGAGAAATGTACAGTTTAAATATCTTGCTCTGTTTAATGTATAAATTCTTAGCGTAGCTCCTCTTTCATACTTGAGTTTGGTTTGCTCGGGTTCTTGGGGGAGTTTCCCTACTGAGCCAGTGACTTGCGAGGCTCACCTCTATCCTTACAGGTGAAGGAGAGCAGAAGGTCTCTTCCATCTTCAATTCGGAGCGCGCATCGTAGTGGTGTTGGGCCGAACCTCCAGTAGTGTAGACTACTCTTCTGTTATACCTCGGGGTATGCCTCAGGCTTGTGTACTTTAGTTTGACTTTGTTTAAATTTGGCTATGTAAAACCATTGTAAATATATGTGGGTTTATGAGTCTTATATATAAATCAGTGTGTTCCTTTGTGTTTTCACGGACTTGTGTGTGATATCCCTGGCGAAGCTTCGGCTTGTTTGCGGGAGGCGGAGTCAGATCAATGTCGTTATTAGGTTAAAGGGTTTGAATGACGCAGTCCGTCATAGTTGGTATCAGAGCAAGGCCCATGTAAATATAAAGGAACTGGGAAATTACATAGCCTTATTTCTACATTAGTCCACTACTGGTAGCTGACCCTGGTTTGTAATGATTTGTTCGCATGTATGTGGTTGGAATGTTGTTTGTGCAGGAGTTTGAGATGGCTGATAGGAGAGATGGGGAGGTGGTGTAGATGAGTAGGAGGAGTCTACCCAGCGAATGATAGAGAGAATATGGGAAAGCCTCACTGATATTCGAATGAGGATGGATCGACAGGCACCGGTATAGCTAGCATTAGCAGTACCACCTGCTGCAGAAGGGGCCGTGCTAGTAGCACCAGTTCCACCACCACCAGGAGTGGAGGTACCTCTTGTGGTACCCGTACCACCACCACAATAGTGAGGGCAGTGGAAGAGCCAATGCTGCAGGTTGAAATTTTTTGAGATTGCAACCGCCTACCTACACAAGGGGACCTAATCGAGATACAGCTGAGCACTGGATTCATGAAATGAGAGGGTTTTTGTGACTATGAGGTGTCCTCTAGCGGACAGAGTAGTTTTGGCTACCTATCAGTGTGGGGTTTTGTGCAATAATGGTGAAGGTTAAAGATGGAGACCACTTTTGTAAGCAGGACAGAGGAGACTATGTCTTGGCCGGAATTTCTAGAAGCATTTAATGAAACATTCTTCCCAATACAAGTGCAACAAGCAAAAAGGGAGCAATTCCGACTCTTCAGCAAGGAAATTCTTCTATTTTAGAGTATCAGATGAGGTTTATGGCACTTAGCAGATATGCGTCATATGTTGTACCAGATAATGCTATGATGGTGAGTATTTCATTCGAGGATTGAGGACGAGCTACAAAATATGGTGATACCACTTATGTGCAGAACTGTAGAGGAGGTAGACCAGAGAGCAGCCACACTGAGAGGTCTGTTCGAGCTCATCAGTCAGGAGAAACAGGTTCAGGTAGTTTTCGATTATCGCAGCAGTCATCAGGGATCAGTAAAGGAAAGGTGCCAGTGGGACCATCTTCCTCAGGTTTTAGCAAGGGGGCTTAAAATTGAAGAAATATTCAGAGATCGATGAGGAGGTCGCCAGAAGATGTTTCAGCAGGGGCGTGGCTACAGGACAGAGGTGGAGGAGTCTCAGCAGAGCACAGCCAGGCTGCCTATACTTCCACCAGGTTATAGATGCTATAATTGTGATCAGCTAGGACATTTGATCCGTAACTGTCCCTATCCTAGAGAATATGGTTATGGGAGATGAGTGCAACAGCAGCAGCAGCAACAACAACCCCAAAGCACCAGTAGGTCGAGGTAGGGGAGCACCGTACCAGCGTGGTCGAGGTGGGTTATGGCTATCACCGAGCTCAAGTAGAGACATCTAATTGATAGAAGGTATTACCTATCTATGATTTTTCAGCAAGGGTTTTATTTGGTCCAGGTGCTTCTCATTCTTTTATTTCCGAAGAATTTCTGGATAGTATGGTACATCCATTAGAAGAAAAGTTATGAGAGTTAGTGGTAGAGGTCCTTCGGGTGAGTTATGCTCACCTCTTGTTATATAGATGAGGCTCCTATTGTCATCAAGGGAATCAGATACCAACTAAATTATATGCTTTGCAATTGAGGGATTATGATATCATTTTGGGTATGGACTGGCTTTAGGCCTATGGATCAATGATAGTGCAGAAAGAAGAGGGTTAGGTTTTGTCACCCCAGTAGAGCAATATTTGAATTTAAGTATGCCATTTTACCTTCCAAGTTTATCATTTCAGCAATTAAAGCTAGAAAATTGTTGAATGCGAGTTGTGGGTTATCTAGCTTCAGTAAGTTTGGTAGATACTGGCAAGTCAGTTGAGCAGTTCCAGTGGTTAGGGAATTTGCAGATGTATTTCCAAATGATTTACTAGGTTTGGCTCCACATAGGGAGGTGGACTTTACTATTGAATTGCAGCCAGGAACTATGCCAATATCTAAGGCATTGTATAAGATGGCCAGCAGAGCTCAAAGAATTAAAGAAACAGTTGCAAGAATTGTTAGAAAAAGGTTTTATCAGGCCAATTCATTCACCGTGGGGAGCTCCTGTGTTGTTTGTAAGGAAGAAAGATGGCAGTTTCAGAATGTGTATTGATTATCGGAAACTGAATGATGTTACTATAAAGAATAAGTACCCATTGCCAAGAATTGATGACTTGTTTGATCAGCTCCAATTAGCTAAAGTGTTTTCCAAGATTGACTTGAGGTCTGGATATCATCAGTTGAGGATTAGAGAGGAAGACATTGATAAAACAACATTCAGAAAAGTATGGGCACTACGAGTTTGTGGTTATGCCATTTGGGCTAACCAATGCACTAGTAGCATTTATGAATTAATGAACATAATTTTTCATCCATATCTGGATCAGTTATTGTAGTTTTTATAGATGATATATTGGTTATCAGCATCTGAAGAGGAGCATGCAACACATTGAAACTTACTTTGCAGATCCTGGGGATAATCAATTGTATGCAAAATTCAGTATATGTGAGTTTTTGTTAAAAGAAATTCAGTTTCTGGGTCATGTCATCTCAGCAGAGGGAGTTGCAGTGATCCAGCTAAAGTTGAGGCAGTTATGAAATGGGAAGTGCCAAGGACAATTATAGATATTAGAACTTTTCTGGGTTAGCAGTTTATTATAGGCATTTATACAAGAATTCTCCAGAATTGCAGCACTATGACCAGGTTGACCAGGAAAGATGTGCATTTGTATGGTCAAATGAATGTCAGAAAAGTTTTATAGAATTGAAGAAAAGGCTTACAACACTGCCGATATTAACATTACCAGCAGGTAGTGGTAGTTTTGTTTTGTATACAGATGCGTCTAAAAGAGAGCTTGGAGCAGTGTTAATGCAACATGGCAGGTTATAGCTTATGCATCCAGGCAGTTGAAACCAGCAGAAGAGAACTACCCAACCCATGATCTGGAGTTAGCGACAGTTGTTTTTGGTTTAAAAATGTGGAGGCACTATCTTTATGGTGAGAGGTTTGAAATTTTTACAGATCACAAAAGTTGAAGTATATCTTCTCTCAAAAAGATTTGAATATTTGTCAACGCAGGTGGGTTGAATATTTGAAAGATTATGATTTCAGTTCGGCTTACCATCCGGGTAAAGCCAATGTTGTTGCAGATGCATTGAGCAGGAAGGCATATTAAGTCATATGATGATTAAAGAATGGAAATTATATGAAGAAATAGCAGAAAATTCATTGTATGTTCCAAGCAATCAGCGCGAGCAGTGCTAGCTAGTAGTACTGTAGAGCCATCTTTATATGGCAGATAATTGAAGCTCAAAAGACATATGGAAATTTAGCAGAAATTGTCAAAATGCAAGGTGTCACAAGTGATGATAACTGTGTTGTCAGGCTCAGAGTAGGTTATATGTAGGGGTGTAAACGAAACCCGATATTCCGATATTCAAACCCGATTCAGATAAAAATTATCGGTTTCAGAATCGGAATATGATACCGATAGCTTATCAGAATTGTATCGGATATTCCGATAAGTTATCGGAATCGGAATCAGAATTGAAAAAATAATCGAATCGGTATCGGTATCGGTTATTCCGATAAATTATCATAAACTCAAGGTAAAATTATGGTAAACACCTACCTTATCGGAATTTCAGTTCCGGTATGTTATCGGAATCGGAATGGAATCGGAACTACCATTCTTATCGGAATCGGAATTTGTGTTTCGGTTCCGAACCCGACCCGTTTGCAGCCCTAGTATATTGTACCAGCAAGAAAGAGAGGTAAAGCACAAATAGTATTGGGAGAAGCACATAAATCCAATATACCATTCATCCAGGCAGCACTAAAATGTATCAAGATCTGAAGAAGCATTTTTGGTGGCTGCACATGAAGAGAGAAATAGCAGAGTTTATTGCCAAGGTGTGCATTTGTCAGCAAATAAAGGCAGACCATCAGAAGCCCGGAGGTTTACTACAACCATTACCATTTCATAGTGGAAATGGGACGACATTGCTATGGATTTTGTGGTAGGTTACCAAGAACAGCTACATGGCACAATGGTATATGGGTATTTGTGGACAGGTTAACCAATGTATGCAGATTGGTAGCAGTAAGTATGTCTGGACAGTGGACAGATTAGCGAGAATTTATGTTGACAGAATTGTACGTTGTATGGAGTCCCGAAGACAATTGTTTCTGACAGAGATCCAAGATTTACTTCTGGTTTCTGGAGGAGTTACAAAGAGTTATTGGTACCGAGTAAGGTATAATTCAGCCTGTCACCCACAGACAGATGGTCAAACAGAAAGGACTATTCAAACAATTGAAGACATGTTACGAGCCTTTTGCTTAGTGTGGGGAGATAGTTGGGAACACCATCTGGGTATGGTAGAATTTGCTTATAATAACAGTTATCACACTAGCATTGGAATGGCACGTAGGAGGCCTTGTATGGTAGGCTATGTAGAACACCACTGAACTGGCATGAAGTTGGAGAAAGGAAGGTAATGGGACGGAAATAATTCAGCAGACTACAGGAAATGGTCAGATTTATTAAGGAAAAGTTGCAGACAGCTCAGAGCGAAAGAAAAGCTATGCAGACAATCGATGGGACCACTTCAGTTTAAAGTTGGAGAATTTATTTTTCTGAGAGTTTCTCCTACTAAATGTGTTTGAGATTCATTAAACAGGAAAATTAAGCCTAAGAATGTAGGGCCCTTCTAGGTGTTGGAAAGAATTGGAGAAATACCGTACAAGATTGATTTGCCAGCAGATTTCACGGATGTCCATGATGTTTTTCATGTCTCATATAGAGAAAATGCATTGAGGATCATCACATAGAGTAGTTATCAGCGTGATGATTGAAACCAGACATGTCTCCATGTGAGGCGGTCGTCGTTTGCATGCGCGCGACGTGTCGCGCACTAGGCAACATGCTGACGTCAGCCTTTTGAAGGCGACGCCCTACACCGTCGCGTTCAAGTCACGACGGAGGGGTACGTCGTGTTCTTAACCACTGTGCATTTTTAAGCTGGTTTGGCCAAATAGAGTACAGTAAGCTTGCTCGGCCAGGGGAAGCGCTGTGGCAATTTTCAGGGCGAATCGATTGTTTGGTGGCATTTTTGGCTTATTCTCGCTGCGAGGATCTTATGTGGAGCAGGGGAAATGCCGGGTGTTTGCCGTTCTTCGTGTTCTTCGCAAAGGTAGGGAGATTCTTCCCGTTTTACAACATGAGATCATGTGTGATGCATGTGTGGGCTGTTATTTGCTTTAAGAACAGTAGATATCATGCTAGGGTACTCACTAAAGCATGAAAAATAGAAATTAAACATGGTTTGCATGGTTGGTGGGGGTGATCTAGGGAGAGCATCCAGGATTAGGGTTTCCGCCTGTGAAGGCGATGGATCCCCTTGTCGCATTCAGAACGCGAAAAGCCGACCCGTCGCGTTTAGGTTATGAATACGACATGTTGGGGTGTCGCGACCAGAAGGCGACAGTAGCCTATGTCGCGACCACAGCCGAAAGGTTTGTTTGTGTTTGTTTAAATGACATGATTATCCGATTATCAATATTTTATGTGTATGGCAACTATAAGTGGTGCGTTGGCACCTGTAACACTCGTGAAGCATGTTGTTTATGTGGTAAGCATGTTGCTCACGAGGTGAGTGTGTTATTACGTGGTTGGTGTGTTGTTCACGTAGTTAGTGTGTTGTTCATGTGGTTAGCGTACGGTTCATGTGTTGTTGACGTGGTTTGTGCGGTGTGCACGTGGTTTGTGTGTGCGTGGCAAGTAGTACGACGCCTATCATGGTTACCTCTTCAGTTGGGTGCCCTAGGTTCTCTGTGAGCCAGGCACGTGTGTTTGTGCTCAGGGCTTGTCCCAGTACTTGTGTACTGTTGAGGTCTGTGTCGTCTGTCCTGAACACCCTCACTCCTGTGTTTAAGTTGTATATCCGGCTGAGGGAAAGATGATAGTGGGACAACGACTTGTGAGAGTTTGTTGTTTTGTCGCTTGTAACACGCTCGTGGTTGGGGGTGCGAACACACAATAGATGTACTGGGCCCCAGCTAGTCCTGTTCTCCAGTGCCTCACTCTAGGGAGCTCAGGCCAGAGTCCCTAAAGGTGCCAGGCATGGGCCTGCGGCAGTGTGGTTCGCAGGTGTGGTGTTGGTTGGACTCCATAGTTGTTGGCTTGTCTAGTGGAGCGGCAGTTGGACCTTTCGTCTGTGGCTGCGAGGCTCAGAGGTAGACCTGTGTGGTTTGTCTGAGTTAGTTGCTGGTTTCGTAAACAGTTTATGTGACTCGAGTGTGGCGGTCTCTACTTTAGCACGTACACCAAGTTGTGGTTTGCCATTTATTTATTTATGTTGGTTTATACAACGACAGAAGGTAAGTGATATGTACAGTTTAAATATCCTGCTCAGTTTAATGTATAAATTGTTAGCGTAGCTTCCTGCTTTAATACTTGAGTTTGGTTTGCTCGAGTTTTTGGGAGAGTTCCCTACTGAGCCTGTGACTTGCGAAGCTCACCCCTACTCCTTACAGGTGAAGGAGACCAGGAGGTTTCTCTTCCGTCACGAATACTTGCAAGGATGAAGGGAGCGAGCAAAGTCGGTCTGCTTGGTTGGTATCCCAATAAAGAGAAGTAGACTTGGTTGATGAAAGAGTACAGGGATGTGAACCTAGATTATCTATTCCTAGGCTTCATTCCCCTAAGGGACTTCATCGTTCTCTGTTACGGCGAACCCGTGTTAAATATATAGCTGATTTGGGTGCTCTAGCCAAAACGAATCCTCCAGTAGTGTAGACTACTCTTCTGTTGTGCCTCAGGGTATGCCCCAGGCTTGTGTACTTTAGTTTGACTTTTGTTGAAATTTGGCTATGTAAAACTTTTATAAATATATGTGGGTTTGTGAATCTTATATATATATCAGTGTGTTCCTTTGTGTTTTCACGGACTTGTGTGTGATATCCCTAGTGTGGCTTCGGCTTGTTCGCGGGAGGCAGAGTCAGATCAAGCTCATTATTAGGTTAACATGTTTGAACGACGCAGTCCGTCACATGTACCCTTGCCGCTAAATGTGGACCAGACAACCGTTCAAAATCAGCTTCTTCCAATTGAATTTTGTTATTGAAGAATGCATCTTTTTTCCTTCTAAAAGGATGGTCCCTTAGTAGAAATCGTCGTTGGCAATCAAACCAGCATGACTTGCCACCATGCTTAAGTACAAATGATTTGGTACTATCCATACAGTAAGGACATGCTAGTTTTCCATAGGTGCTCTCCAGCCATATAACATTCCATATGCAAGAAAGTCACTTATCATCACATCAATGTAGCCTTCATAGTGAAATTTTACTTTCTGGATGCATCATAGGTAGTAACCCCATCGGTCCATAACAATTTCAACTCATCAATCGACAACCTAAGATATATGTCTAGTTTTTTTTCCAGGACATTTTAGACTAGGGATCAATAATGATAGAAATAAATGCTCTCGTTTCATGCACATGTTCAGCGGAAGGTTGTATGGTGCCACGAAAACTGGCCAGCTAGAGTAAGAAGTCACTGAACCACCAAATGGATTGAAACCATCAGTACCTAAACCCAACCTCACATTACGCGACTCTTTTGAGAAACTAGGGTGAGCACGGTTGAAGTGACTCCAAGCCTCGGCATCTGCAGGATGCCTGATTACATTATGTTCACGACGTACTCTTTCTGCATGCCATCTCATATGTTGAGCTATCTTCGATGACATATACATTCTCTACAGTCCCGGTGCGAGGGGAAAATACTGCAATGACATGTATGGTATCTTTTTCCTTTGAATTGTCCCCTTCTTAGGCTTGAATCTATCATGACCACACATGGAACATGATACCTTATTTTTATCCTCATTATAATATAACATGCAATGATTAGGACATGCATCTATTTTCTCATATCCAAGCCCTAAGTCAGTGACCATCTTCTTTGCACGATAAAAAATTTCAGGTCACTTCTCATCTTGTGGCAACATACTTTTGATAATGAGCAACAAACGATCAAAACAAATCTCACTGATGTGAAATTCAGATTTCAAGTTCAATAATTGTGAGATCGCAGACAGTCGAGAGTGATTTTAACATCCATTCCACAATGGCTCATCAGCATCCTTAAGTAGCTGATAAAATCTTTCAACTGTTGTTTGGCGGTTCTTCATGTGTACATGCTCCTCATGAACATTGAATCCTGGACTAGCAGCATCTATGACCATATCAACGTATGAATTTCCACTTCTAATATTGGCAGGCTTGTAGGACCACAATGTTTCACCATGACATGTCGAGTTTGTATAATCTTTAACAAACCTCATTCTGTATAAATCAGTATAGGAAAATCGGGCTTCGCTTATGTCCAAACACCGTAAGTAGAGAACCGAAAATCGTAAGCATAGCCTTCGCTTACGGTGTTACCCTACGATAGGGTTTCGTCGGCTAAGGTCCGATGGCAAAGGCCTAGGGCTACGGTGTTTTAAACTCCGTAAGTATAGAACTATAGTCACGGTGTTCGTAGCCGTAAGTAACACCATAAGCATATCCTCTTTCCGCTATGGCGATGTTAATCGTAGTCATATTTTTTGTAAGGATAGACTCAGTTACGGCTGCGTACATCCCTACGGCTATGTAAACCATAAGCATGTTTCCCTACGGCCACGTACATCATAAGCAATTTTGTTTCAGCAAAAAAAAAAATAGTAATGTATTCAAATGGATCCACATTCACCTACATTTGACCTCAGTTTGGTAATGCGTTGGGTTAAAATTAAGTTTAATCCAGAGCTAAAATTAACCCACTCTTAACTTATTTTTACTTTGTTTGCATCTGAGTTAACTCATTTGACTATAGTGAGTTAGCTTACTTTTCTCAAATGTACTTTGGTAAGAAAAGGTGAGTTAACCTATGTTGGGAAAATAAAAAGTAGCAATTAATGTTGTGTACCGTGAGAGCAAAAAGATAGTTAATAAAATTGTGAGTTAACTCACATTTGACTCACCTTTAATCTAACCCACTTGAGTTAACTTTATAACTTTTCTAAACTACTTTTTGAGTAAGTTTTGAGTTTACTCTATGTTAACTTTAGTCTAACCCATTACTAAACTGAGGCTTAGAGATCCACATTCACATACTTGTGGGATACACATTACATATAATTGGATCCACATTCACAAGCACTTGGATCAACATATACACATCCACATTTAGATCCACACATTCACATTGGATCCATAGTCCACCTTCAATAACATTCAGATCCATATTCACATTGACACCCCTCATTCATAATACACAACACATTAATAATATAAAACACATTAAAGTTTAACAAACAATAATGTTAATGAACGTAAATCATTACATCAAACATCATTGTTCACATTCACATACTGGTGCTAAAGATCTGATCAGAAGAGGAAGTTAATTGTTAGTAAATCAAATTGTTCACATGTGGTGGGAGGAGATTTGTGATTTGTCCAAATCAGCTTGCTTTCTCCTTGGACCATGACAGGTTGCAGTAGACGAACTGCAAGAGCAACACTAAATGAGGTAAGAAAATTGAATTAAGGGACATTGAGCAACAATATGCCTTATGTGGTCAATAAGTACTGTGTGAGGATATATAACAAAGAAACAATATGCTTATAAACAAGTTAAGCTCTATCACAGTAAAGCATGGCTCAATTAAAAGAGACAAAGAGAATAATATGAAGACAGGGGCTAGGTGGTTGCACATGTCTTCATAAGGTAAACATTACTTCCATCTCCATGGTTTGGATTTTTGGTAGCCCCTTTAAATCTTATGGTCTGGCACGTCATCTAATCTACACAATTGAGCTTGTCTCTTTTTTGTTTAAGGTAAACCTTGTGAAACTTCAAACTGTGATATTTCTCATTTGGAACTTGGATTTTATTATTCTTGGATTGGCATTTTTCACTTAGTTCATAATTTTTACAAGTATCAACTTCTATGGCCCAACTTATTAACATATCAAAGAGAGTTAAGCCGATCTGAGCTAGCCATCTTATCATCCCATGTGATCTGGTCTATAAAGTGCGAGTTTAGCTTGGCTACAAGCCTACAACTTACTCAATACAATGAACTTGAATTCAGTATTTCCAAGGTCTTCTTTGATGTCTCGGTCTTCATGGTTCACAAGGAAAGGAAAAGGACAGCCTAAGGAGTACAAAGAGAGGAAAGAGAGTTTTATCTCCCTGGCTCCTAATCCGAATCCTCTCAACTGCTATCTTCATCCTCCGAATGCACTCATCATCTGTCATTACTTATGATAGGGGAATTGTGCTAGATATAAAGAGGCAAAGCAAATTCCTCACACTTCATAACTTGTTAATGTTCATTCTCCTGTATAAATCATGGTTTGCTGGTGCACCGATTCGGGGCGAATCGGGCTCGCCCTGATGCGCTCCGATTCGCCTGGAAAATGTTGGGCAGTCATGGCTGAAGCCCCAGTTTGGCCAGATTCGCATGGTTTTGATATTTTTTGGTTGTTTCTATGTTTACAACCTCTTGTGAAGAACATCATGTATAACTGATGATATTTATGGCATGTAATACTACACAAAATCCATTTTCATTCAATTGTATTGGAAATTGAGAACAAACTTCAAAGTATAAACATGAAATGTGAAACATGAAACTCAATTCCAATTGAAAAATACAATGAGACTCATATCAACTAAAAGTACAAACCTGAAATTCAAATCCAAATACAAAGTACAATGAGAGTAGTATCCCCAATATCCCTGCTGATATGGATCATATGTACCCACTGGGGTTGGACAGACTCATCCGACTCTGAGGGCAGCTCCCCAATAAGATGATAACTTTTGGTTCGAGACACAAATGAACGGAACTCATCCCAAGTCATCATGGTGTATATCTGCTCCGAAACTCCCTCACAAAGTGGTCCCACACCTCGCATCCAGGACGGACTATCCTCAAACTCGCCATTTTCACATCCTCTGCAGAAGCATCAATCTGCTGAACAGGAATAGAAATAGGAACATGAACATGAACAAACGGAGGAGGATGAAAATATGGTGCTGGGTAGCCTGTGGTGGCGTACCCACTATAGCCACTATAGCCACTAGAGTAACCTGTGTCGGACTCTGGCTGATAACTATGTCCCCCATATCCATAGGATCCCACAGACTCATTTGTACTCATTCTTTCAAAATCAGATGTCATAGTGTTATAGCTATCACTATCCACTGCTGCACCTTCTGCACGACCACCTCCCCTAACCCTTCGCCTTCTATTGTACTTCACTGGGCCGCCATGATGCTGCTCCGCTGTGAATGCTCCCCCATCTCCATCATTACCCCCGCCCCCCCCCCTTCTCCAACATTACCGTCGCCCCCTCCCCCATCTCCATCACCTCCCCCTACAGACCCACCCGGTGAACCAGTTGTCATGGAGTCATGGGAGCGGCTGCTGGGTAATCGTAGCGAATCCTCTGGAGGTGTTTCTTCTGCATTTGGATCCAATGTTTCTAAATCTGCAATGTCAAGTGGATCTACAGAAGGGGCAGCCAATTTTTTCCCTTTCTTGGATCCCCAGGTAAACCAACTCTTTTTCTTTTGTGCTGGGGCGGTTGGCTCTGTAATGACAATGCCTTTGGCTGGGCCACCTGCTGGACCTATGTCCTTCCCCTTTCTTTCTTTGGTTGGGATGTCGCCACCGCCTTTCCTTTTGCAGCTTGGGAGAGAGCAGCAGTTCCTTATGTGATCCCTTCCTTCTTGGTTCTGCGGAAACAATTGCTTGTGCTTCTCTCATAAACTCTGAGTGGGCTGACGGGCCTAAATTCATCAATCTTTCAAACTCTGCATCATCATCAACAATTGCACCACCTGCAATAGTCCCCAACATCACAAATTATACAACAGACAATGACAAAACAAAGAATGAACATGTTTACAAATTAGAACTACTGTCTCACCTCTTGCCCCAATTGATAATTCGCCAAGAAGATCTACCTCATCTTCTTCTTCGGCCTGAAATTGACTAGAATGTGGTTGGCCGCCCCCTCCCACATCTCCATCACCCCCCTCCTCCGCTTCTGCAGCTTCGATAGCCTTAGCTAAAAATGTGTTTGGCCATGGTGGATCTTCCGGCTCATCTGCCTCCTCATCTAACTTGAACTCTCCCCGCTCTATTGTCGCTCGTGCAACCCATGCAACCATTGGGTCTTCATCATCTCGTAGAAACCCAATGTCAACCGGATCATCCTCCACCTCCCCCTCTTTGGATCCTCTGTTAAATGCTTCACCCTCAACCTCATGTTATAATGCACATACACCAAATTGTCCAACCGCCTATGTGACAACCTATTCCGGACTTTGGTGTGTATCAATGCGAAGGTGCTCCAGTTTCTCTCACACCCACTTGAGGAGGAGGTCTGGGACAAGATCTTTACTGCAATTTTCTCAATATGGGTGTCGAATGCCCAAAGTTGAACCACCAATCAGCTGTAAAAAAATATGTTGCACTCATAGTCAATCATTGAGTTTACTAATATGTAATTATAAAAGGGAAAGCACATTACCGGCATCAATGCGGTCCCGACCAGCAATAGCGGATGGCTCTGCAAAACTCCCTACCCCTTCTCTAAAGCTCTTCATTTGCCGCAATGAAGTCCATTAGAAAAAGCTGCAATGATTAATTGACATAAACATGATGTACTTGTATTAATGCTCGCCTGATCAATAGCATCTGCTGCATCCAATGGACTCCTTGATAGTCTTTCAACAACCCGTGTAAAGGCGGCAATCAAGTGATCCTCGTACGATAGCTCGAACGCATAATGGTAAGCAGGATGGAGATAGTAAGCTGCAATTATGGTATAAAATCAATTAGTGTGATTGTACTAAAAA
>CM024760.1:63813125-63862860 GCA_014218235.1 Colocasia esculenta
ACTCAGATTGGAAAGGGCACAAGAATCCCAACCATTTAGGAAGAACCAAACCCCCAAGGGGCCTTCACGACGAGCTCGCCACCTCCTCCTCGCTCCCACGGCACCGCTTCCGCATGAGCCGCCGGCCACTCCACCGAGCACCACTGCCGGAGGAAGACGAGAGGGAGTACCTCTCCCCTCAGAGAAGAGAGGAGGAAAGGGAGAAAGGAGAGAAAAAGGAAAAGGGGGAAACCGGCCAAGGCTTTTAGCCTCCGGCCCCCAGAACGCGACTGGGTGGGGCGTCGCGTACACACCTTAACGCGATGGCCGCCCCCACTGCGACCAAAACACACCCATCTGGGGTGCTGTGATAAACCGATAGGTCAGTTTGCCATGCCTGCCACTCTGACAGGCGTCAGACGACCAAAAAGTGGAAATACTGTCGCGACCTATTGACCGGGAGTGACAAGAACGCGATGCAGAAGGCAGTCGCAACAGGGATGATTGTCGCAACGGGCACCTCCGCCGTGACAAGGCCAGTCATCCCTCACACAACGGAAAGCCAAAAGCCCGAGATGTTACACATCCACCCTGGGAGAAGGTGATGGGACGGCCTTTCCTTTGGGAGCCGTTATGAGATCTTGAATTTGGGATTGATCAAGCTGAGGAATTAAGCGCATGAGTTGAGCAGCTTGATCATCCGCTTGAGGGCAATGGATAATATGTGATGGGCCATCATCATTGGGATGGTGACTCTGACTGTCGTGGACTGTGGCGACCCAGGGTCGGGTCGACTCCTCAAAACGTTCCTGAGGAAGAGATTCCTCATAGTTTTGGGAGGTGTAGAATGCAGCATCTAGGTTCTCATCATTGTAGACCAGGTTCAAATAAGACTCCATGTTTGGAAAGTGAGAGTTCTTGACACACCAAAATAGGGAACGCCTGTCCAGACTTTAAGAGACAATCCTACGTAAACGGACACCTAGGTTCCTAAACAAGCAATCCTATGCAAACAAAAGAAAGAGAAATGTCTCACCCAAAGCAAGAAATTGACAAAGATGATGGTTTCTTGTATTTGGTTCAAGTTTGTCTTTTAATGGATTGACTTTTAGCAAATTCCCTCAAAGGATGGGTTTCCTAAAGGGAGAAGGCTTCTAACTTCGGGTTTGACTAGGATTTTCACAGCCTCACCAATGCATGGATCCTAACTCTACGGTGGCAACAGGTACAAACCATCCCGACGGTCGTGTGGGAATCCACAGTCAGCGGGGACTTATGGAGGCCCTTGATAATACACAATTTTCAGTGTTAAATTTCATACATATAGTTGATTTTAGACATCCTTTGTCTATAATAATGTGTATTGATGTTAATTTTCATTTCATTCATAAAAAATTTTTTTTGACATATTAGTTGATAATTGGTTAGAATACACATGTTAGATTTTCATTTAAGTCATTCCTTTATATTAACTAATCGGGTTCATTTTAGGAAACAAAGATCTTTTGTAAATAAATATTGTATATAAAAAAATAAAATTTTGCCGCAATAATATTATTTAAATATCTTTTAAGTAGATAGATATAAATTTGTAAATAAATAAATATTTTTACCCCATCCATTTCATTTTTTAATTACCCCACCACACCTTTAGCATACCACTAAAACCCTTATTTACCCTTTCTTTTCCTCCCTACCATGACAACGAAGCAGCTGGAAGCTAGTGGCGCTCTGGAGATTTGGGTGATGGTGCTCTACTGCTATGCTGGCGTGTATGGCTGGCGATGGCGCTTAGAAGCACAGCGCCTAGAGGCGGTTTTCGGCTGGCGATGGTGGCCAGATCTGGGCTGCTGGGCTGAGTCCGTGTGAAGCAGTTGCGCGATGGATGGCAGGAGCTAAGGCGGCATGTGCTGCAGATCCAACATGTGCTGCAGATCCGACGTGTGCAGGCGATGCACTGGCGCGGTGCTGCGCAGCGGCGGACCTATTGGAGCGGAGCTCGGGTGCGTAGCGGCGGGGGAGCGGTGCAGCCGGAGCAACTGGGGCGTGGCAATTTGGGGTAGATTGGTCATGCGTACAGAGGCGGTGCTGTGCAGCTGGTTTGGTGATGGTGCATGCGGATCTAGAGCGACCAGATGTGTGAAAGGCACTGCTGCGTGTGAAGCAAGACACGCAGATGGTTCGTACGGCGTGCGATGTAGGAGAAGGCGATGGTGCTGTAGTGGCTGTGCTGAAGCAGATCCGGTGCATGCAGAGCTGAGGCGGCCTGCCAGATGGAGGTGTGTGCAGAAGTGCCTGGAAGGCCAGGGAGCCTATTTAAGGACCTCAGGTCCTCAGAACCAGGGGCTTCTCCAGTTGAGATGTGGCTGGTTTTGATTTTTTTGGATTTTTAGTTCTTTTCTTTCTTCCTGGGTTCAGATGTGAGAGCTAGGAGAGTTGTTCTTGCTGTAAGGATTCTTCTCTAGTTCAGTATTTGTTCTGTTCGACATTTTGGGGGTTGCTTCTGTGTTTTGGGAGAGCTGAGGAGCTGGTGATTTTTATTTGAGTTTTATTTCTTTTCTTCTTAAGCTGCTGAGAGTGGAATTGTGGGTTCTTTCTTCTGTGTTTTGTAAGCATCTGAGGAGGGTAATCTGGAAGTTTTTCTTCTGCCATTCTTCTATGCTTTCTTCCTTTCAATCTAGTGGTATTATTTTAGTTCTTCTTAGTTTTCTTTTCTTCTGTGAGATATGTGAGAGTTAAGCGAGCTGTGAGAGATTGAAGGCTGTTGCAGAGTTAGATCTAGTAGCATTTTCCATTTCTGTTGTGTTCCAGAGTTTGATCTATTTCATTTCTTCTGAGTTCTTTCTTCTATGTTTTAGTTCGATTCAGTGGGTTTTAAGTTCTGTATTTTTAGGGTTTCTTCCGGAGATCAGAGTTGGGGAGGGTTTTTACTGCTGCTGTGAGAATTGGAGTTTGGGATTCTAGAGCTTGGCCAGTTGATTTTTGGGGATTTGTTCTGTTGCTGATTCGAGTTGGGGAGTTTAGTTTGTATTTTTTCCAACTCTTCTAGTCCAGATTGTTTAGGGGATTGGACTGTTGAGTTGGGGAGTTCTTTCCTCTGTTCTTCTGAAGCTTTGAATTGTTGCTTCCATTTCTTCTGTGTTAATTTTCATTCTTCTGTGCTGAAGAGTTCTACATCTGGGAGTTTGAATTTTTCCTTTCTTCTGGTTGAGCATTTGTGCTAGTTCGATTGATGGGAGGGTAATCTAGTTACAACTATTTGTCCACTTCTTCGGTTTAGCATTTGATTTGATTTTAGCTGCTGGGAGAGATGGTTGTTATTGTGAAGGGGTTTTAGCATCTGCCGGAATCAACTATCTTCTTCCTCTTTTAGTATCTGTATTAGAGAGATTGGTGGTCTGGTGCATCTGAAGAGCTCCGGAGGTGTGTGCTGTAGAAAATCACAAGGCAACCAAGAAGATCTCAGTTCTTAGCTTGTTCTGCGGTTATCCAGCATCCAGAGAGCTTTCGGAGAGTTCAGATCCAGAGTTGAAATTGTGAATTCCATGTTCTCATTGTAATAGAGGATAGAGCAGATTCATGAAGATTTTGGTGTTTTTCTAGTCTTTTTCAAGTTATTAATTGTGTTCCATTTCCTGTTCTTCAGTAATAGCATGTGGATTCCAATTTAGCAACAATAATTTCTATTCTTATTTCCTATTCAATCTTTCAGTTGTGAGGATAGTGGTTCAGTGTTTCTTTCTTTTATATTTCTATTGCGTTGGTGTTCTTATTTTGATATTCTGGACAGATCAAGAATTTGATGTTATAGTTTTATCTTTCTTTTGTTATTTCTTACTTGTTTGACCCCTCAATTGAGAGGGTACATTGATACAATGTTTTTTTAATTTCAATTCTGTTAGTTCTTTCTTTAAATTTGATCTGTCGAGTTGTGAGGGATTTGATTGTGTGCAAAGTAGTTTAAATCAAACTTTATTCAGCCTCTCTGTGGAAATGACATGTCTCACCACTTTGCTAGTTCATCTTTTCTATTTTATGTTTGTGTGACAGTTTAGAGAAGTGAGCATATGACTTGTGCAAGGAACTCTGGACAATGAAAGTGCATAATCAACAATGTCGCGTTCATCTTGGCGCCGTTGCCGGGGAGGCGTTAGAGTTTGATTTAAATTTACTTTCATTTGATTTTATTTGCATTGGGCTTTCTATTGACTTGTTATTGGGCTTTTCATTTCAGATTTGCACATAAGGAGGAACATGGAGATTGGGCTTGACATTTGAGCCCGTGGAGAGGAGAGCTTGCTGATTTTTTTTTTCGCATTTTCCTTTAATTCATAATTTTAGGTAGAAGTGTGTGAGAGAAATTGTAGTGAGAATTTTATGTATTCTCTGTGCATGTGCAGAGATTTCTTTCTAGTTGGCATGTAATAATTGGCCTTTTGGTGGTTTGTGTGGTTTGGAGTTAGTTTATAGTATCAAGTTATATATTTTTGGTTAAGTTTCATTTCATTTAGTTCAAAAAATCAAATAAAAATTAAAAAATCTAAATCTAAAATTTTTTTCAAATCGCTCTTTCATGTAAGCCGTTTGTTTTGCAATTAAAAATTTCATCTCTCAAGATTAGAATCACTTGTTTTAGGTCATTCATCATTTTAATTGTCACTTTAATTCCAGTTCTTTTCTTACATTGAAGAGTGCAGGGGAAAGGTAAGCTTTCTATTTCTTGTTTTATGCATTAGACTTAGCATTATAAAAATCATTGGTTGGACTTACTTTGTTGCATTTCATATTTGTACAAGGGACTGGTTAAGGGCATCACCCTTTAGAAAAAATAAAAAGATAAGGTGAGGGTTCATCACCCTTTCCTTTGCCCAAAAATCAAAAAAAAATCTTTCACATTCTTGCATTTGCCTAAACTTTCAATAAAAACCAGTAGACCTGCCCCTAGGGTTCATAATTAGATTTATCCTTTCTTAATTCAAAAATTTCTCTTTAAGTCTAGTGTCTAGGATTAGAGGTTAAAAAGCTTATGCTTAAGTGAGCTAGAGGTTATTTAATTTGGTCCTTGCGAAAGCAAGGGGGCCTCCTTACCTGGCCGGTACAAGAAGAGTTAGGATTGGGTTAAGCAAGTATAAATCCGATTTTGAGAAAATAACATAGGTCCAAGGAACACTTAGTGTTTAGGTTAATTTGTTTTGAATGTGTTTGTTTGTTTGTGTTTGTTCATAAAAATTCATAAATCAATAAAATTTAAAAAGTTTAAAAATCATAAATAGAAGGCTTTTCAACTGTGCATGTTGGTAGACGTTCGTTGAACTTAGATTTGGCTCAACCTATAGACGAGATTGAAAGATTCTTTCATAGGATGGCCAACCAAGACCGAAACCAATTTGTTAGGAATGTAGAGAAGGTCGCACCCAGACAAATGATGGAGTATTTTATTCCTTCGGACTATCAACCTGCTACTTGCATCAGGCCAGAAATATTTGTAAACCACTTTGAAATCAATCCAGGAGACATTCAAATGTTGCCATCCTTTTATGGCAATCCCAATGAAGATCCCTATAAGCATATAGATGAGTTCCTAGAGATTTGTTCCACTGTCAGGATCCAGAACATTACTAAAAATGCCTTAAGACTGACCCTATTTCCATTCTCTTTTGAAAGACAGAGCCAAACATTGGTTAGGAACCATAGGGAGAACCATCAGAACATGGCCAGAAATGCAGCAGGAGTTTTGAAAAAGTTTTACCCATTGGCCGCACCAACACCATGAGAAGAGCAATAACTAGATTCTCCCAACACCCGGGGGAGTTAATGTATGAATCGTGGGAAAGATTAAAGGAGTTGCTTATAAAATGCCCCCATCATGGTCTGTCAAAGTGGCAAATAGTCCAAGCTTTTTATGAAGGTTGACAGAATCAAATAGGCAGATGGTTGATGCCTCGTGTGGAGGAGCATTTATGACTAAGAGCGAGGATGAGGCATATAATCGTTTGAAACATTGAGTGAGAATTCTATCAATCATGCCTCACTCTACTCTTATGAGAGAGCACTAGGACATGTAAAGAAGGCAGGGTTGTATGAATAAGAGAGAGAGGAGAATCAGATTCTAGGGTAGAAGACCTATTAGCTAGACTTGACCAGAGATTGGAGCAGAAGTTGGATCAAAATTTGATCAATTACTGTCTTTGACTGGGCAAGCCATACCCAAATTTTCTCAACCACCTGAAACTTGTTCTATGTGTGCTAGCTCAGCTCACCCCACCAATGCTTGTCCCACTACTACCAATTGCCCCTTTTATTCAAGAACAAGTCCAAGCTACCCAAGGTTTCTACGAACCCTCCATGATCCATACTCTAACACATACAACCCTGGTGGAGAAATCACCCGAAATTTTCTTGGAAAAATCAATCTGAACAAGTGTCTCCACCTTCCATTAAGCAACCCATGTATGGTCAATCCTATCCCAATCAGAATCTGGGATTTGGCCAATCTTCTTATTCCAAACCTCCACAAGTCCAAGGAAATCAAAACTCCAATCAATTTGCTTACACCAATTTCCAGCAACCTTCATATAATCCACCACCACCTCCTCAGCCCAATTGGAAGATAAAATGAATCAACTCCAAAACATGATGGTGACTCTATGCCAAACTGTGCAAGAACAACAAAGTCAATATCAAAATCAAAACCAAATTTTCAACAAAATTTGGCAAGGATAGAGTCCCAGATTGCTGATGTATGTCAAAGGAGGGAGTCAGGTCAGTGCTGAATCAAGCTATAGCAAACCCAAGGAACAACCCTTCCAGATTTTATCAAAACCAGCAATACCATCAAGCCTAAGGGTACAGACCACCTGCTCGACCAAATGCACCTCCACCATCAAACATAACAAGATGTTGTCTAGAACATTCCAGCACCACAAATCAGAAGCAACCTATACAATAAGACCATCCTCCTGCCCAAGCTAGGGTCCCAAGTAGAAAATGTTAAAACTGTGTCTACTTTAAGAAGTGGAAAATTAGAACAAATCCTCACCCACACATGTCAACATTGCATGAGGATAAAGAAAATGAAATTGAAATTGAAATTGAAGAGGAGATTGAAGAAAAAGTTGAAAAAAAAATTCAAGGGAAAAGAGAAAATGATTGAAGAAACTCTAGACAAAATCAAAATGAATGAAGACCCAAGCTGCTACATTCCAAGAGTCCCTTTTCTTGAACTTTAAAGCAAAATCCAAAAATAAACCAACTGGTAATGAAGAACTCTTGGAACTCTTTAAGCAAGTTCACATCAACATTCCTCTCCTTGATGCTATTAAGCATGTGCCTGCTTATGTCAAAATTTTAAAAAAATGTGCACTCCAAAACGTGAAGTGAGGAATAAAACTTAAACAATCATTCTTCCAGAAATTGTGAGTGCCATTGTCTTGAACCAAACCCTAAAAAACTCAAAGATCCAGGCACTCCACTATTCCTTGCACCATCGGTGAAGTCACTTTTGAAAGCAGCCTTTTGGATTTTGGAGCCACTGTCAATCTCCTACCTTATGCTATTTTTGAAAAATTCAAGTTAGGAGAATTAAAACCCACTCCTGTTGTCCTTCAACTAGCCGATCGTTCTGTCGCCACTCCTAGAGGTTTAGTTGAAGATGTTATTATGAAAATCAATGATTGTTACTTCCCTGCTGATTTCATCATTTTGGACCTGAACACTCCTCAAGATTTAACTCAGTCCACCATCATCCTTGGTAGACCCTTTTTGGCCACAGTAAGAGCTAACATTAATTGTGCTACTAGGATGATGGACATATCATTTGGAGATAGGCGGGTTAGTATCAATATTTTTAAGGTATCTAGGCACCATGATCAAGGAGATAGTTGTCTAGTGGTAGACTCCTTGGAGGAATCTTGTGAGGAAGAAACAATATACCAACCCTGTGCTCTAGGGTTTGAGGGAGAGGAAGGACAATTTAGTTCCATGTTTCAGGATAATGATCCATCATTTCCATTAGAGTGTCCTTCTAAGGTTGAGCTAAAACCACTCCCTGCTAGTTCAAAGAACATCTTTTTAGGAGAGAATGAGACTTGGCCCATCATAATGCTAGCAATCTTGTAAAGCCAAAGCTAAAGCAAAAATCTATAAAGCCAAAGCCAAAACATTCCATGATAAACACATTATAGAAAGTTTTCTCAAGTGCATGATAAGGTCTGGCTATTTAATTCTAGGCTTCGTCTGTTTCAGGAAATTGAAGTTCCGATGGGATGGTCCTTACACTGTTGTCAAAGCTTGTGACAATGGTGATGTTATTATTCTTGATCCTAAAATTGGACAATCATTCACTGTTAATGGGCAGAGATTAAAGCACTTCTTTGAAAGCCCTTCTTTTGAAAATTGAGTCTACCAAACTAGCTGAGCCAAATGGAGCCTAATTGCGTCCGGCTGAAGACGGTAAACTTAGCGCTCTTGGAAGGCAACCAAGTGTACAAATTTCTTTTATTAGGTAATTCTCTGTCTTACTTTCTTTTCATGTAAATAAAGTAGGGGGAGAGGTAGAATAAGCATGCATTCGTAGTCCTCATCCTAACCAGTGCTTCATTTTTTTCTTTTAAGCTTGTACATATGCAAATAAAAATTTTACAATGTTTCATCTTTGAATAAAATGCTTGGCATTGCAAACATAGACTATGTGTCTGATCTTTAACCATTAAAATTTGTATTTGTCACACTCCTTTGAAAGCATCCATGTTAGTAGCCTCTAGTAAAGTATTACATGTACTTCTTGTCTACCTTATGTAAGGATTTATGGCAAGGAATTTTCATACACACACTACCAACCACTTAAACTAGCTGAACCCGAATGTAGCAAATCTGTTAAAGCTAGTAGGAGAGAGGTGATTGGTTTTCTCCCTTCCCCTTCCCCTTAAGTGAATTGCGAAGGAAGTGAAGGTATGTGATCAAGGAACCTGACTGTCCATCCTTCCTTTAAGAGGAAAAGAAAAGAAAGAAAAGAAAGAAAAAATATATTATATCCATGAAAAATGCCCCGGATCTGAGTAAAGCTGGACTCGATACTCTTGAAAAGTGATGGTTGTGCAGCATTATGGATGAAAAAAGAAAAATTCTGAGTGCACAAGTGCAAATAAAGGGGCAATGTCCTCAACTCAGAGAAATAATCCTCAAGAAAGTTGGGCAGAATGGAACTGAGAGAAACAACTCAATCTGACTGAACAATGACTTATTCACAACTCTTTTCTTCTCCCTCAAATTAATCTAATCTCAATTACTAGCTGAGGCAGAGAGCTCCATGAGGGCTGATGTGAACTCTTAAGTGAGCTATCATTCGTGCACTAATTTCTTGCCATAAAACTGTACAAATAAGAAAGACATATCTCTACATTTATCTTTTACATGATGACTGCTTAGCACGAGACATTACATCGTCTAGTCTTACATTTGGAGTAATTTTTATTGCTAAGAGACTAGCATGTTCAAGTAGGGGGGAGTGATAATTACACAATTTTAGTGTTAAATTTCATACGTATAGTGATTTTAGACATCCTTTTTCTATAAATAATGTGTATTGATGTTAATTTTCATTTCATTCATAAAAAGTTATTTTTGAACTATTAGTTGATAATTGGTTAGAATACACATGTTCGATTTTCATTTAAGTCATTTTTTATATTAACTATTAGGTTCATTTTAGGAAATAAAGGATCTTTTGTAAATAAATATTGTATATAAAAAAATAAAATTCTACCGCAATAATATTATGTAAATATCTTTTAAGTAGATAGATATAATTTGTAAATAAATAAATATTTTTACCTCATCCAATTTCATTTTTTAATTACCCCACCACACCTTTAGCATACCATTAAAACCCTTATTTACCCTTTCTTTTCCTCCCTACCAGGACAACGAAGCAGCTGGAAGCTACTAGAAGCTGGAAGCTGGAGGCGCTCTGGCGATTTGGATGATGATGCTCTACTACTATGCTGGCGTGTACGGCTGGAGATGGCGCCTAGAAGCACAGCGCTGGAGGCGGTTTACGGCTGACGATGGCGGCCAGATCTGGGCTGCTAGGCCGAGTCCGTGCAAAGCAGTTGCGCGATGGATGCCAGGAGCTGAGCCGGCGTGTTCTGCAGATCCGTGTGTGCTGCAGATCCGGCTTGTGCAGGGGATGCGCTGGCGCGGTGCTGCGCAGCGGCGGACGTGTTTGAAGTGGAGCTCGGGTGCGTAGCGGCTGGGCAGCGGTGCGGCTGAAGCAACTGGGGTGTGGCTATGTCGAGCAGATTGGTCGTGCATACAGAGGCGATGCTACGCAGCTGGTTTGGCAATGGCTCATGCGGATCTAGAGTGACAAGATGTGTGAAAGGCACTGCTGCTGTGAAGCAAGACGTGCAGATGGTTCGTATGGTGGGCAATGCAGGAGAAGGCGAAGGCGCTGCAGTGGCAGAGCTGAGGCAGCCTGATGGATGGAGGTGTGTGCAGAAGCGCTTGGAAGGCCAGGGAGCCTATTTAAGGACCTTAGGTCCTCAGAACCAGGCGCTTTGCCAGTTGAGATGTTGGCTGGTTTTGATTTTTTGGGGTTTTTAGTTTTTTTTTCCTTCCCTTGTTCTCATGTGAGAGCTAGGAGAGTTGTTCTGCTGTAAGGATTCTTCTCTGGTTCAGTATTTCTTCTGTTCGACATTTTGGGGGTTCTGCTCTTCTGTGTTTTGGGAGAGCTGAGAGCTGGTGATTTTTATTTGAGTTTTATTTTTTTCTTCTTTAAGCTTCTGAGAGAGGAATTGAGGGTTCTTTCTTCTATGTTTTGTAAGCATCTGAGGAGGGTAATCTGGAGTGTTTCTTTTGTCATTCTTCTGTGCTTTCTCCTTTCAATCTAGTGGTGTTTATTTCAGTTCTTCTTAGTTTTCTTTTCTTCTGTGAGAGCTGTGAGAGTTAAAGGAGCTGTGTGAGATTGAAGGCTGTTGCAGAGTTCGATCCAGTGGCATTTTCCATTTCTGTTGTGTTCCAGAGTTTGATCTATTTCATTTCTTCTGAGTTCATTCTTCTATGTTTTAGTTCGATTCAGTGGATTTTAAGTTCTGTATTTTTGGGGTTTCTTCTGGAGATCGGAGCTGGGGAGGGTATTACTGTTGCTGTGAGAATTGGAGTTTGGGATTCCAAGCTTCGCCACTGGAGATTTTTGGGGGTTTCTTCTGTTGCTGATTAGAGTTGGGGAGTTTAGTTTGTAATTTTTTTTTCGTCTCCTTTAGTCCAGATTGTTTAGGGGATTCGACTGTTGAGTGGGGAGTTCTTTCCTCTGTTCTTATGAAGCTTCCGAATTGTTGCTGCCATTTCTTCTGTGTTAATTTTCTATCTTCTATGTTGAGAGTTCTACCTCTGGGTGTTTCAATGTTTCCTTTCTTCTGGTTGAGCATTTGTGCTAGTTCAATTGATGGGAGGGTGATCTAGGGACAACTATTTGTCCACTTCTTCGGTTCAGCATTTGCTTCGATTTCAGGTGTTGGGAGAGATTGTTGTTACTGTGAAGGGGTTTTGGCATCTAAGGGAATCAACTGTTTCTTCTTCCTCTTTTCTGTAAGTATCTGTGTTAGAGAGAATGGTGGTCTGGTGCATCTGAAGAGCTCTGGAGGTGTGTGCTACAGAAAATCACAGGGCAACTAAGAAGATCTCAGTTCTTGGCTTGTTCTGTGGTTATCCAGCGTCCAGAGAGCTTCCGGAGAGTTCAGATCCAAGTTGAAATTGTGAATTCCATGTTCTCGTTGTAAAGATAGAGCAGATTCATGAAGATTTTGGTGTTTTTCTAGTCTTTTTCGAGTTATTAATTGTGTTCCATTTCCTATTCTTCAGTAATAGCATGTGGATTCCAATTTAGCAATAATTAATTTCTATTTCTTATTTCCTATTCAATCTTTGAGTTGTGAGGACAGTGGTTCAGTGTTTCTTTCTTTTAGATTTCTATTGCGTTGGTGTTTCTTATTTTGTTATTCTGGACAGATCAAGAATTTGATGTTATAGTTTTATCTTTCTTTTGTTATTTCTTACTTGTTTGACCCCTCAATTGAGAGGGTACAGTGATACAAAGTTTCTTTAATTTCAATTCTGTTAGTTCTTTCATTAATTTGATCTGTCGATTGTGAGGGATTTGATTGGTGCAAAGTAGTTTAAATCAAACGTTATTCAGCCTCTCCGTGGAAATGTCCTGTTCTCACCACTTTTCTAGTTCATCTTTGCTATTTTATGTTTGTGAGACAGTTTAGAGAAAGTGAGCATATTGACTTGTGCAAGGAACTCTGGACAACGAAAGTGCACAATCAACAATGCCATGTTCAGCCCTCAAGTTAGTACTCTAGTCGGACATAAGGAATATGTGGCCGAGAGAGCTAACGTCACCGAGGAGGACAACCTAAACTACAATATGGAAGTACGTATGCACCCTATGTGCACCAGAGTGCATGCAAGAGTCTAACCTAAAGCTAACAAACAGAAAATCAGGCCGACCTGCTCTTAGAAGAAGAAGGCGACAAACTTCCTGTCGCGACCTAGATCGCGACAAGAAGCACGTCGTGTTCCTCTTCACAGTGGACAAAGATCAAGTGGGACCTGATTATGCACAAAAATTCAAACAATCATGTAGCATGGATGACTGAAAGACTCTTATAAGAATGGATTAGGTGTAAAACAACTCAAATCATGGATGGAGTGCTCAAAATACCCCATAAAACTTAGAACAGATGGAATCTGAAGAACTGACCTGATCGCGACGACCTCCCTGTCGCCTTCCAGATAGCGATGGCTTTCACGTCGCCTTCTTACCCAGTGTAGCAGAACTCAAAACAACAGTGGAATAAAACGGAAAAACATGGAATCTAAACAAAACCACACACGTGAAAATTGAAAAAGGCAAGAGAAGACAAAACAATTACGATAGGCACTAGAAGCCCACTGTGATCGCCAAAAGGTGTAATCACAGGAATTGATCCCCAATAAGGATGATAAAAATTAAAGAAAAGGACCGTGATCGCCACTAAAGCAGTTGCAAGAGTGATATGATGAATAACAAATGCTAACTACCCTGGAAAAGGAAGAAAAGTGCAGAAAATACCAGATTCTGAGAATGCGACAAGAAGGTCATCGCCTTCTAAAGAATGTGACTAGGAACGCGTCGCCTTCTACAACAGAAGAGGAAACCGTGGATTCTTGTTCTTCCTGCTCCTCAGCTGGCCAAGGGAAAGAGCCTCATGCCTAAGATGTCTTCTTTAACCTGCCAAGAACATCAAAATGACAAAAACCCATTAGAGATTCGTTGGATGTAGAATCTATCCCAAAGTAATGAAAGAACAT
Organism: Colocasia esculenta; assembly: GCA_014218235.1. Taxonomy (NCBI): domain Eukaryota; kingdom Viridiplantae; phylum Streptophyta; class Magnoliopsida; order Alismatales; family Araceae; genus Colocasia; species Colocasia esculenta. The sequence goes on from CM024760.1 coordinate 63,826,458, forward strand.
GAAAGAATTGGGGGGAAACTCACGTGGGTGGTGTTTTACCCCTTTGGTTGCTAAAGATAGGCGTGTGTGGAGTGTTCTAATGCAAAACTACGAATAGAAAACGAATCTAAACGTGTATACATGAAGGGAAAACATGAAGAATAGGAGAGAAAGCATAGAGGTGAAGAAAGCCCTAGTGGCCACTTCCTGGTCGTCTGGAAGTTGAGAGTTCTTCTGGAGATTCATAGCCCTCTGGGGACAAAGAAGTAGATGCCAGCCTTGCCCTAAACCGTGCCCTATTCACAATTTTATATGCCATTATTCTTGATGGGATGGGAAGGAATAATGAGCTGAGTCTGAATTTGGGTAATTGGGCTCGTGCAAGGAGAGTTAGAGCTTGGTAAGGAAGTTCTGAGGAAGGTTTCCTCCGAGTTTGGCAAGATTTGGAGATCTCTAGACCCACAAAAAGTCAGATTATTCATGAATAGCAAGGGTCCAAGTGGGAAAAGGAAAGCCACGTTGAATGGTATGTGAAGGAAACCAGAATGCGACAGGCTCAGTGTCGCTACCAGGTAGCGACGCCTCGTACGTCGTCTTCCATGGAAGGAACTTGGGGTATTTTCTGGTGAGCTTTAGAGAATTAAAATGCCAAATGAGAACACGACGTATCGAGGTGTCGCCTTAAAAGTGATCGATTTGGTCCTGTATGGAATCGTGAAGGGATGAACGCGACATGAAGGGTGTCGCCTTCTGATGGGAACGCGACAGGGCCATTGTTGCCTTCATGGTCCTTCAGCATATGACTCACTCAAAGTATCTAATCTCCTTGCATGGGTTCAGATTGACACACAGTTTTGAAGCGTCCGATTCTCAACTCATAGAGCTACGAGATGACGATGAAGACTGATTGATTTGACCAGAAGAACCCACCAGGGGATGAAACTAACAAGAAGATGCCATGATCAGATAAAGCCAGCTTGGCGATGATGAGCCACGTAGGGCATCAATGATGTGACAAAGAATTTGGCTCAGCTTATGGGCCAGAAATGGGTGTCTACAGCCGGTCCTTGAAATGATATAATAGGTAGCTGACATATAGTAATGCAAGTGAGTAGGGATAAGAAGATCATAGCTGAATTTACTATGAAGCTCCATCTTTTTTATTTTCTGATTTTTTCAAAAAATTTCTGATTTTCTGATAAATAGTCGAACAATAATTGACTGAAAGAATGAATATTTACGACACAATCATCAACATAGCAAACTATGTACAGACACAAGAAACATATCAAGTATTAGCATGACGCCTCTAGGGGTCGCGACACTTTCGCGGCGTCATAGAGGGTCACAACCTGAATGCAACGGATCGGGGCATCACGACACTATTCTATGCGCTAAACCCCAAACCGAGCCTTATCCTTATCCTAAGACCAATCCTAATACCTATTGGACTCCTAAACCCAACCTAGTGTAACTCTACGCCTAGGGATGAATTGGAGTGGGATTAACACCCTCTCAAGCTCTATAAATAGGGGTGCAGGGCTCTAAATTCGCAGCCCACCTTCTCTCCATCTCTTTCTCTTGGTTTTCTCTCTCTCCAAGCCATGAAGAGATCTTTCTCTTCCCCCAAGCCAACTCCATCCCCTATGGGAGTCCAAAAGTAGTGAGGACGTCCCATGAAGAGCTCCATCACCTCTCCTCCATGCCGAAACACTTGAGCCAAGACAAGATGTTCAAGTAAGTTCTTTATAGCTCATCTTCTGTCTTTCTCTCTCTTCTTCTTTTCTTATTTTTCTTCTTCTTCTCCTATCAACCTCCTCCTTTTCCCTCTTCATCTAGATCCTCCCGGGTGGAAGACGCTGCTAAAAAATTTCATGGTTGGAGCCCATGATAAGCGCTCTCCATAGCATCCATCAACCTGCTACGTGAGTGGAAGCTAATGACTTCCAGGTGTTGGCCAAGAATTACCATAAGATAGTACATATTTGGGATAGCGTCACCGCGCTTGTGGAGGTGACATCTACAAACTCATACTTTCGTCCTTCCCCTCTTTTGAAGCCACAATTCTACTGGAGGAGTTGGAGATCATGCTGGGTTTCCCAAAAAACACGTCGACTACTAGGCCATCCTCGACGAGATCACTACTAGGACCTAGGATCTGAGTACCATGACAAGCCCAAGCTATATTCATCTGATCCTTCTCTCCCAAGGATTGCTTTGAAATGCAAGAGGAAGACTGGGAATTATCTAACAATCGCCAAGGCCGCCGCTATCTGGATATGTGGCGTCATCCTCTTCCCCACGCAGGATCATCTTCTGTCTGCGGCCAACCTGAGTGTTATCAGCTGTGTGTGGGAAGGTATGTCTATCTCCCAAGCTGTCCTTGGTTATCTATATGCTGGACTCTCTTTTGCAGCCATTGATGGACCCCTCGTCAGCTCCGTGGTCACTCTCGAGTGCTGGATGGGCATGCATATTTGCTTCAAGGCGACAGATGACACCTCCATCAAGTGTATAAGCATGGTCCATGTCACACCCCAACGCGGAATATCGGAGCGCGAAGGCAGTTGCAAGAAAAAGGTATAGAGCGAATACTAGACATCAAACCATTACACATTGAATAATACTAAAGCAAATCTTTCTCATTAATAACTTTTCCAATGTCTAGTTACAACCACTAATACCAGAGCCATTCCATAGGGCCAAATTACATTGCAATAAAAGGAAATGACTAACACAACTCTAAGATAACATAATGACTCGAGGGTACTCCAGGCTTCACTCTTGGTCATTCCCCTCTTCGTGAGTGTATGTGTCATCCTCGGTCTCACCTGAGAACACAACATCAAATAACGTAGGGTGAGCGATAACGCCCAGTAGGACTTAAATCTCAGCTCAAGCAGGCTTTAAATAATTAACGCATTTAATGGCAGAGTATCTAAAGATAGCAGGTACAAGAGAGTCAAATATAGCAAGAGGTAGCACAATAGCACGAGAGCGAGTATAGTTTCCAAAGTAGCACAAGTATCGAGTATAACATGAATAGCAGATGGCCATAGCACAACTAGCACATGTATAGTAATAGCACGACGAGTATAGCACTTGTTTGTCATTCTAGACATCGAGAGAGTATAGCACGTTTTGTGTTTTTGATTGTCATATAGATAGTCGAGATAGATAGCACTTGAGTGTAATGCCAAACACTCTGATCATTTAACTCCATGGGCACTAGCACTTTCGGGCGCACATCCCAGGACCAGATCGGGCCCTTTATTATTGCCAGGCATTGGTTATATTGTTTATCTTTAGACAATCAGTCAATGGCCAATATAGAGTACCAAGAAGTAGATGAGAGCACTAGATGAATAGACGAGAAAGTAGAGTGAACGTGAATAGACGAGCGAGTAGAGTACAGATGAGAGCTAGTGGTCATTGCACGTAATACGTCGAGTAATCAGGCGATAGTAAGTTGCACAACACGCGCACTTGGTGTTGGCAGTCAGGTGGAACTCACGACCCTACCACTGGCCTTGTTATGCACAGGTCTAGAGGTCCGTCGTGATTTAAGATGAGAGTGAATCTCTAATAGCCGTTTGGATCATATAGATCCCTAAAGGGTATCATAGGTATTAGGTACAACCGCTCGTCGACCATGTGGGAATCCATGATCAGAGGAGACTTACGGAGGCCTTGTGCAAGAGTTCATTAGTCCGGCGAAAGGAATATCCGACGGAGAGTTCACCACAAGCCAAGTAAAGTGTGTATATAAAACATGTTGCTCGACGTTCTAGAGGAATTCTAGAACAGTGGAGCGTCGATATCGGTATATAAACAACGCAAGAAACGAATACAAGTCCTTTAAAATAGGGCAATTAATATACTTTATTGAAATAAATTACCAGAAACATTATAAGATATTTTCTGCAAGATTTCAGCGATATATGGATGGTCATGTGTGTGCAAGTGCAAGAGAAATCATAGATAGAAATAAGTCGTGAACATGTATTTAAATCATTCAATATAGCACCATTTTTAAGTAGGGTTTTTACTGGGGGTATAACGGTAAGAAGGCGTAAGGATTATTTAGAAAGCGACAGAAATTATTTTTATGGACTTTCATAAAAAAAACTGAGATGGCGACATAGGTCAATGAGCATTGCGACAGGGGCCAGGCAGAATGCGACAGGGTCCTGTACGGGTTGCGACAAGGCTGTCTGTTCAGGCGACCAGAACGCGACGTAGGTACTGTCGCATTCAGAAAGCGACAAGTGGATGTCGCAATCAGACCCAGAAGGCGACATATCGGCCTGTCGCAATCTGGTTGTCTGCACCTGGCCCTGACAGGATTCAGACCAGGCTTTGGATTGCGGGCCAACTTGAAATCGAATGATACAGAGTGCTTTTGAAAAATCATAACTAATTGTATAGTGAACGAAAAATCATGAAACCAGTTGCAAATTAAACTAGACATGTAAGGGTACTTCCAATAAATAGGGATTCGAGAGAGAACATGGTTTGAACATGGTTTGAGCATGAACAACAACAAGTAACACAGAACATGACATAGAGAGCAAGACTGATTAATTCGAGCAACATGCTCAAGGAAATTTTGGCTTTTTAGAGGCAAATGATCCCTAACAACATGAAGTTCTACAGTAAAATTCGTAGCATGGGATCAAGTAACATAGAGATTTGAATTAAACATGACACCTCGGGGTTATCATGTTTGCAGTTCTTCAAAAATTAAGAACAAAAGATAGGATGGATGGAAATATGAAACTTGGGGTTTCGTTCAAGAGGGTAGGAAGAACCTACAGAAAAAGTTTCATGGTTTATGCTTGTGAGAATGCCACCTTGACTGATTTGTCTTCTAGGGCTAGAACTTGAAGAACAAGGGAAGAAGCTTCAATCTCTCTTCTCTCCACAAAATCCTCTCCTCCTTAGCCTCCTCTCCACGTCCAGCAACTCTTGGCAACGAGCTAGGGTTGCCCAAGGGAGTTTAGGAGGTGTATTTATGCAAATGGTATTTCTATTCCTACTACTACTCTAATTCCTCTTAAATTATGAAATTTCCTTACTCTAACCTTCCTTCCTTGCTTTCAATCTCTATTTAGACTTGGAAAAGATCCAAATTCGTGCTAACCCATATGGGGTAGGTTTAGGAATCCAATTCCAACTCTAACTTCCTATTTAATGCATTAAATACCCCTTTTCTATTTAGGTAATATTTAGTTACGAATTTAGGGTATTTTCCTATTATTCTCACTTTGTAAATTCATATTTTGACCAATAAATTCTATAAGATCCAATAGCAAAGCCCATTACTCTTTTCCATTTAAGGGTTTTATTAATGCTCTATTCAATATTCATTTAGCTAGGTTTTAAATTTTTTTTTAAATTTTTATTTTTCGTAAAAATTCAGGTTGCTACATCCTCCCCCTCTTAAAAGAATTTGGTCCCAAATTCAGGAGAGATGGCTTACCGAATAAATCCGGGTAGTTGCGTCTGATAATTCCTTCTGGTTCCCATGTGACTTCTCCACTCCGCGTTATTCCATAAGACCTTCACCACGTGAATGGGACGATTTCGGAGTTGTTGCACTTTCCGGTCCAATATCTTGATCGGCTTCTCTTTGTCATATCCTTGTTTAACACCAGATCATCATAGCGAATGATGTGCGTAGGATCGTACACATACTTTCTAAGCATGGAGACATGGAAGACATTGTGCACACTTGCCCAATTTGGCGGCAAGGCCAGTCTATAAGCAACTTCACCAATCCTTTCAAGTACTTCGAAAGGGCCAATAAATCTTGGACTAAGTTTTCCTTTCACTCCGAATCTCTGAATACCACGGGGTAGAGATACCTTTAATAGCACATGATCTCCTATTTGAAATTCCAGATCCCGTCTTCTCTTATCAGCATAGCTCTTTTGTCTAGACTGAGCAATCTTGAGTCGATCTCGTATCATCTGTATATCCCGGGTTGTACTTTGTACCATGTCAGGTCCTAACCATTGTTGTTCTCCCACTTCTTCTAGCAACAGAAGATCTACATTTCTGCCATAAGGTGCCTCAAATGGTGCCATTTTAATACTCGCCTGGTAACTGTTGTTATAGGCGAACTCAATCAAGGGTAAGTGTTCATTCCAATGACCCTTGAAATCTATAATGCAAGCTCTAACATGTCTTCTACAATTTGATTTGTCCTCTCAGTTTGCCCATCAGTTGTGGGTGAAAGGCAGTGCTAAAATTAAGCTTCGTACCAAGGGCAGTTTGCAGACCTTTCCAAAATGAGAGGTGAACCTTGGATCTCGATCTGAGATGTAGATGACGGAATACCGTGCAATCGCACGATCTCCTTGACATATAATGCGCAGCTAGCACTTCCACAGACCATGTACTCTTTATGGGTAAGAAGTGCGCCGATTTGGTCAACCGGTCAACGATGACCCATATGGCGTCGAGTCCACCACGGTCTTGGGTAAACCCATGATGAAGTCCATGCCAATGCTTTCCCATTTCCACTCTGGAATATCTAGTGGTCTGAGTACACCGGCAGGGCGCAGGGGTTCTGCTTTTACTTGCTGACATGTGAGGCAATGAGCTACATGCTCGGCTACTTCCCTCTTCATATTCGGCCACCAAAATGTTCTTTTCATGTCTTGATAGACATTTGGTACCTCCTGGATGAATAGTGTACTTAGTTTGATGAGCTTCATCCATTAATTTCCTTTTTAGGGCTTCGTCGTCTGGGACACAAGTTCTTCCTTGGAATACTAACCTTCCATCTTCAGTCATGGCAAAATCCGGTCTGTTCGCTAAGGTTTCCTTGACACGAACCAAGAATGGATCGTTGTCCTGTTGCATCTTGATTTCTTCCAGTAGATCGGATTGGATTTTGAGGTTGGCAATCAAAACATGATCATCCCTATGTTCAATATTTAAGTCTAGCCTCGCGAATTGTTCAAGTAATTGCATCTCGCCAAGGACTAGACTTGAGATAGATGCCATTGGCTTTCTACTAAGAGCATCAGCCACGGCATTTCCCTTACCTGGATGGTACTGGATGTTGAAATCAAAGTCCTTTAGATATTCTAACCATCTTCTCTGCCTCATGTTGAGTTCTTTCTGGGAGAATAGGTACTTTAGACTTTTATGATCTGAATAGACAGTGAATTGCTCACCATAGAGATAGTGCCTCCAAATTTTAATGCGAAGACCACGGCAGCCAACTCCAAGTCATGCACAGGGTAGTTGACTTCATGCGTCTTCAATTGCCTTGAGGAATAGGCGATGACCTTCTCCTTTTGCATTAGTACACAGCCTAGCCCAATTCCTGAGGCATCAGTGTAGACAGAGAAACTTTCTCCCTCTACTGGTAGAGCGAGAACGGGTGCTGAGGTAAGGCAGTCTTTGAGAGTTTGGAAACTCTTCTCACACTCTTTACTCCAGGAGTAGGGATTCTCCTTTCGTGTCAGACGCGTGAGTGGTACGGCAATCTTAGAGAAGTCCTTGATGAACCGCCTGTAGTAACCAGCCAGTCCTAGGAAGCTTCTTATCTCGGTGACGTTGGTTGGTCTCTCCCAGTTGAGTACAGCTTCGACTTTGGAGGGATCAACAGAGATGCCGTCCGTTGTTATGACATGGCCCAAGAAGGACACTTCTTCGAGCCAGAACTCGCACTTGCTTAATTTTGCATATAGTTTGTTGTCTCGTAAGACTTGTAGTGCGGTCCTCAAGTGTTCTTCATGATCTTCCTTGGTCTTGGAATATATGAGGATATCGTCGATGAAGACGACCACAAATTTGTCAAGGTATGGCCGATATATGATGTTCATGAGTTGCATAAAGGCTGCAGGAGCATTGGTTAGACCAAAAGCATAACAACAAATTCGTAATGTCCATACCTGCTCCTGAAAGCCGATTTGAAGATATCGTCTTCCTTGATCCTCATTTGGTGATAGCCAGATCGAAGATCGATCTTGGAGAAATATTGCGCTCCAGAAATTGGTCGAATAGTTCGTCGATCCTAGGCAATGGATATTTGTTCTTGATGGTAAGTTGATTGAGTTGTCGATAGTCGATGCATAGTCTCATCGACCCATCCTTCTTCTTGACGAATAGCACAGGTGCTCCCATGGAGAAGTACTCGGTCTGATGAACCCTTTTCTAGTAGCTCCATCAGCTGCGCCTTTAATTCCTTCAGCTCGGCAGGTGACATCCGGTACGGTTGACGCGATACCGGGGGAGCGCCAGGAGTCAACTCAATGGCGAAGTTGACGTCACGTTCAGGAGGAACTCCGAGTAAGTCTTCAGGGAATACGTTTGGGTAGTCCTGGATTTTATGGATGTCTTCTATCTTTGAACCCTTCTTTTCGACTATGACGACCGCAAGGAAAGCAAAACATCCCTTCCTTATCATGTTATGGGCTTTTAAGGCGGAGACTAGGGACATCCGCTTCTTATGTCTAATTCCAGTGAATGCTAATTTAGGAAAGTCACTAAACGTTACCCTTCCTTTCTTACAATCGACGCTTGCCCCATATGTGGACAGCCAGTCGGCTCCCAATATGACGTCATACCCTTCCATGGACTTACATACCAGGTCGGCCTTTAGGTTAAAGTCTCCGATCATTACATCAGCGGATGGAAAGTATTGGCTTATTCTCCTTCTCCCCTAAGGGTGTTGTGACAGAGAATTCACCACCCATGGTTGAAGGTTTTGCAGTCAGGGTATTAGCAAAGTGTTGAGATATAAATGAATGAGTAGCTCCAGTATCAAACAACACAAATGCTGGCAAGGAAAAGACTCGCAGGGTACCTTCAACCACGCCACCTTCCTCGATGGCTTCTTCATTGTGTAGGGCTTGCAGCCTACCCTGTTTCTTAGGCATAGCGGTGCGCCTCTCATTTTCTTTCAGCATCGGCACTCGGGTATGCGATGCTCATGACTTCCGCAGCGCAGACACGCGCCGGCTTTTCTCCAGCATCATCAGCGGTGTGACCAGGCTTGTCACAGTGTTTGCAGTGGCTCTTTGTTGGAGTGTTGGGTACGAAAACCTTGGGTTTCCGTTCATGGCTAGATCCCTCCGTGATGTTGAAGGGACGCTTTTTGCCGATGGTCGGCTTGGCAGATGCTGGTCCCGATGTCATTTCCTTCTTGACGAACTTCCCTTTGATACGGTCGGTGAAGTTCGTAGCATCTTCTAGTAGCTGGGCCTTCCTAACATCTCGGCATAAGTTTGTATTTCGAGTGGCGCCAGTTGAGTAATGTATTGAGGCTTTAGGCCATTTAGAAAGCGCTTAGCCTTCATTCTCTCAGTGTTGATCAGATGTGCATCATACTTTGCCAGTCTAGAAAATTGGGCTTCATATTCCGCCACTGTCAGGCTTCATTGTAAGAGCAGCGAATTCAGCAGCTTTCTTTTCCTGTACTCGTTCAGAGAAGTACTTAGCATTATAAGCTTCCTTAAATTCGGTCCAAGTAAATTGGCCGTTATCCCTCGTGGCTTCTATGGACTCCCACCATGGTCGGGCATCCTTCTCCAGTTGGAATGTCGCTAATAGAAGTTTGTCTCCATCCGCACATTGCATTACACGGAAGATCCTTTCCGTTTCCTTTAGCCAGTGCTCCGCTTCATCTGGATCCGTAGACCCACTGAACCTAGGCGGGTTCAGACCTCTGAAATTGCGATGCAGCTCGCCTGCACCGGTTGGTTTCCTCCACGGTTACCACAGCCTTGCTGGGTGGCTTGTAGTATGGCACGAGTCAGTTCCTGGAGGGATTGTTGCATGCCTCTCATCTGGGCACGTTCCGTAGTCATTGTAGCTTGTTTAGTTCCTACAAAATAGTTTAAAGGTTATAATGATGATTAAAAGTTTAATTTGTGCGTGTGTGTGAGTTTATTTTAGCTGAGTACCCATGGTTCTACCCACATCTCTCATAGGTAGGATTAATGACTTTTAGTCGAGGCTGGTCAACCTAGATCACCTATACTTAAGATAACCTAGGCTCTGATACCACAAAACTGTCACACCCCAACGCAGAATATCGGAGCGCGAAGGCAGTTGCAAGAAAAGGTATAGAGCGAATACTAGACATCAAACCATGCACATTGAATAATACTAAAGCAAATCTTTCTCATTAATAACTTTTCAATGTCTAGTTACAACCACTAATACCAGAGCCATTCCATAGGGCCAAATTACATTGCAATAAAAGGAAATGACTAACTACAACTCTAAGATAACATAATGACTCGAGGGTACTCCAGGCTTCACTCTTGGTCATTCCCCTCTTCGTGAGTGTATGTGTCATCCTCGGTCTCACCTGAGAACACAACATCAAATAACCTAGGGTGAGCGATAACGCCCAGTAGGACTTAAATCTCAGGCTCAAGCAGGCTTTAAATAATTAACGCATTTAATGGCAGAGTATCTAAAGATAGCAGGTACAAGAGAGTCAAATATAGCAAGAGGTAGCACAATAGCACGAGAGCGAGTATAGTTTCCAAAGTAGCACAAGTATCGAGTATAACATGAATAGCAAGATGGCCATAGCACAACTAGCACATGTATAGTAATAGCACGACGAGTATAGCACTTGTTTGTCATTCTAGACATCGAGAGAGTATAGCACGTTTTATGTTTTTGATTGTCATATAGATAGTTGAGATAGATATCACTTGAGTGTAATGCCAAACACTCTGATCATTTAACTCCTATGGGCACTAGCACTTTCGGGCGCACATCCCAGGACCAGATCGGACCCTTTATATATTGCCAGACATTGGTTATATTGTTTATCTTTAGACAATCAGTCAATGGCCAATATAGAGTACCAAGAAGTAGATGAGAGCACTAGATGAATAGACGAGAAAGTAGAGTGAACGTGAATAGACGAGCGAGTAGAGTACAGATGAGAGCTAGTGGTCATTGCACGTAATACGTCGAGTAATCAGGCGATAGTAACAGTTGCACAACACGCGCACTTGGTGTTGGCAGTCAGGTGGAACTCACGACCCTACCACTGGCCTTGTTATGCACAGGTCCAGAGGTCCGGCGTGATTTAAGATGAGAGTGAATCTCTAATAGCCATTTGGATCATATAGATCCCTAAAGGGTATCATAGGTATTAGGGTACAACCGGCTCGTCGACCATGTGGGAATCCATGATCAGAGGAGACTTACGGAGGCCTTGTGCAAGAGTTCACTAGTCCGGCGAAAGAAATATCCGACGGAGAGTTCACCACAAGCCAAGTAAAGTGTATATATAAAACATGTGCTCGACGTTCTAGAGGAATTCTAGAACAGTGGAGCGTCGATATTGGTATATAAACAACGCAAGAAACGAATACAAGTCCTTTAAAATAGGGCAATTAATATACTTTATTGCAATAAATTACCAGATACATTATGAGATATTTTCTGCAAGATTTCAGCCCATATGGATGGTTCAAGTGTGTGCAAGTGCAAGAGAAATCATAGATAGAATTAAGTCGTGAACATGTATTTTAAATCATTCAATATAGCACCATTTTTAAGTAGGGTTTTTACTGGGGGTATAATGGTAAGAAGGCGACAGAAAGCGACAGAAATTATTTAGAAAGCGACATAAATTATTTTTATGGACTTTCATAAAAAAAACTGAGATGGCGACATAGGTCAATGAGCATTGCGACAGGGGCCAGGCAGAACGCGACAGGGTCCTGTACGGGTTGCGACATGGCTGTCTGTTCAGGCGACCAGAACGCGACGTAGGTACTGTCGCATTCAGAAAGCGACAAGTGGATGGTCGCAATCAACCCAGAAGGTGACATATCGGCCTGTCGCAATCTGGTTGTCTGCACCTGGCCTGACAGGATTCAGACCAGGCTTTGGATTGCGGGCCAACTTGAAATCGAATGATACAGAGTGCTTTGAAAAATCATAACTAATTGTATAGTGAACGAAAAATCATGAAACCAGTTGCAAATTAAACTACACATGTAAGGGTACTTCCAATAAATAGGGATTTGAGAGAGAACATGGTTTGAAGATGGTTTGAGCATGAACAACAACAAGTAACATAGAACATGACATAGAGAGCAAGACTGATTTAATTCGAGCAACATGCTCAAGGAAATTTTGGCTTTTTAGGGGCAAATGATCCCTAACAACATGAAGTATCTACAGTAAAACTTTCGTAGCATGGGATCAAGTATACATAGAGATTTGAATTAAACATGACACCTCGGGGTTATCATGTTTGCAGTTCTTCAAAAATTAAGAACAAAAGATAGGATGGATGGAAAAATATGAAACTTGGGGGTTTCGTTCAAGAGGGTAGGAAGAACCTACAGAAAAAGTTTCATGGTTTATGCTTGTGAGAATGCCTACCTTGACTTGATTTGTCTTCTAGGGCTAGAACTTGAAGAACAAGGGAAGAAGCTTCAATCTCTTCTTCTCTCCACGAAATCCTCTCCTCCTTAGCCTCCTCTCCACGTCCAGCAACTCTTGGCAACGAGCTTGGTTGCCCAAGGAGTTTAAGAGGTGTATTTATGCATGTATGTATTTCTATCCTACTACTACTCTAATTCCTCTTAAATTACGAAATTTCCTTACTCTAACCTTCCTTCCTTGCTTTCCAATCTCTATTTAGACTTGGAAAAGATCTAAATTCGTGCTAACCCATATGGGGTAGGTTTAGGAATCCAATTCCAACTCTAACTTCCTATTTAATACATTAAATACCCCTTTTCTATTTAGGTAATAATTTAGTTGCGAATTTAGGGTATTTTCCTATTATTCTCACTTTGTAAATTCATATTTTTGACCCAATAAATTATATAAGATCCAATAAGCAAAGCCCATTACTCTTTTCCATTTAATGGGTTTTATTTAATGCTCTATTCAAATATTCATTTAGCTAGGTTTTAAATTCTTTATTTAAATTTTATTTTCACAATAATTCAGGTTGCTACAGTCCATCACCCTCTCACCTTCATTGGCGCTCCACTACACATGACCACCCAGGCATGGTGCAGGACTTCAGGGGTTAAGGGACTCAAGGAGTGGAGGTTGTACTTCAACACACTGCAGGAGAGCAATTTGAGATGTGCCCGACCTTCCTCCATAACAAGAACATCTGCCTTCCTCAACGTGTCAGCCTGGACTTGAGATTGATCGGCAATGAAGCACTGGTCCTCTACAACCCTCATCGATGCTATCTTCAGTGTGGTGTGGCACGCACAGTTATGCCAACCCTCTCTCATTACCCACCTATCCACGCAAGGAAGATGGGCGATGTACAGACAAGCGAGATGTGAGGAGCGCCATCGTCCACTGGGAAGAGTGTGCCACAGGCCTCATCTCAGCGAAGGTGACGGAGGATGATGACATGTATCATGAGTATTTGCAAGCATTGAGGAGGATCCGACCACGTGGAGATCGCTCTGTGGCGGAGGCGGCACAAGGTGTAGGGCAAGCTTGAAGGGGGGGTAGGAATTGTATTAGGTGGTAGGTAGGGCATGGAAAGATGATTGATTGATCATAGACAAGATTGAACCTTTTATTTGATGAATTAGATCAATAAAATTGAATTTTTATTCATTGATTGCATGCTCAGGTAGTGTCACGATAGTTACAAATGTCGCATTCATGTCACGACGGCTCGATAGGTCATGACAATGTCGCAGCCTACTCGGCCGTCACGACCTAAACACAACATCTATAGATGTCGCGACTTCAAATGAGAGATCAAAATGCAGCGGTCCCCTCTTTTCTCTCTTTCGCGCTCACATCTCTCTTCTCTGGCAATTTGGGCATCCGACGACTCCCTCTCTCCGACTATCTCACTCTCTTCTTGTGCTCTCCCTCACTCTCTCCTTCTTCTCCCTCACTCTTTTCCTTTCTCCTACGGCGATGGAAGGTGGCGGTGGCGATGGGAGGTCCCCATTAGTGGAAGGAGGAAGAGACTGGCGGTGAGGACACTCCGGCAGCGAGAGGCGGCAGCTTTGGTGGCTGAGGAAGTGCCGGAGGTGGAGATGGAGAAGGAGGAGGTCTTGGCCATGGATGTGGAGGTGGAAGCGATGGTCCGAGAGGCGGCCCTAAAGAAGGTAGGTCCTCGTCCTGTTACTCTTCAAATTTATGTTTGGATGTGGATGGCAAGGCCCCATAGAGGGCAGATGTGGGGCAAAAAGCATCGACCTCCGGGGAAGGAAAGCTCTGGTTGGTCACCGACTGAGACTGTGACGGCCCGCCCTATCGCAACAAGGATTGTCGCGATAGGGTAAGAGGTCGTGACATTGTCGTGTTGGCCAATGGCCATCACGACAAGGTCGCGGCCACCCTGGGCGTCACGACGCATCAGGGCATCGCAACAAGGTCGCAACCCTCTGAGTCGACGCGATGTTAGTCGAGAGTACCTGAACTGTATGATTAGCTCATTGGTTGCCTTCCTTATGTGTGTTTGCAGGGCGAGAGGAGAGCCAGAGTCTCATGACTTCTGGTACTAGCAATTTACTTGGTGCTCCCAGGATTTCGGTGGGAGAGATTAGACGGGATGGGTTTCGGTGGGGCCCTCCGCATGTAGAGGATGAGAGCCAATGCTCCTCTTACTCAGGTGCTGAGGAGCAGGTGGGACGCGGAGGCGACCGCCTTCATGTTCCCATGGGGTCATATGATCCTTAATCTAGAGGATGTGAGAAAGATCACTGGGTTGAGGGTCTATAGCCGCCCGGTTAGTGGGTTTACCTACCCGTGCTTTAGAGACATCGCCCGTAGGCTCCTAGACATGACAGTGGGTCATAGGTCTTCACTAGTTCCTAGGGTGGACCTACAGGATAGCCTAGGGATGGTGCAGATGGGTAGGGAGGTAGGGGAGATGGCCGACGAGCAGAAAGACCAGTGGTGAGGGGGTGGAGAGACCCTAGTTGGCGAGCCCAGTGCCTAGGAAAATCTGGACCTACATCGCTTCCTCACCTTCTTCGTCGGGAGGTGCTATATGCCACGAGGGGCGACGTGGCCCACTATCGATTCCTGTTGTAGTTGGAGGACCTAAGTCAGGTAAGAGAGTGCGCATGGGGTGCTCCCTTCTGGCACACCATTTTGATAGCCTAGGATCCTCCGATCGGAAGACGGCGATCAGCGGGTACTTCCCCTTCTTTAGGTACTCTTGTCTTCCTCCTACCCCATTCATAAATTCCCTTCTTGCAAATATGTGATCTGATTGTGCTTCTATCTCTGCAGGTCTAGACCTACCTCCACCTCTCAGGCCTGGAGAGGGGGATTCTGGAGCGACCAGGCCTGGCGCCCCTAGCTAGACATTGGGTGACGTGCCGAGACACGCACCTACTAGAGGAGCAGCTGGCGTCCATCCAAGATGTGATCAACGTCTACCTCAGCTAGATGTAAGTTCTAACCCTCTTCTAAACCTCATTTGAGGTCCTTAAATACTTTTAGCCACTAACAAGATGTGTTCTTTTGGGCAGGTGGTGTGGCAGCCTACCTAGAGGAGGGAGATGAGGGACAGCCTTGCTTGGAGCAGGCCCGCCCCTACTTTGGTAGGGCGACGTGGGAGCATGTTCTCAACCTAGTGCTACCTCTGCACCTGCATCTAACTCAGCGGTCGCTTGGACTTCATCAGAGTGCCGTGGAGTTCCCTAGCTGAGGCAGGACCCCTAGGCCTGGCCGGAGCTTCCGAGGACTCCACGACACGTCCGACTGGCATGAGCGAGCCCCAGAGCAGATTGCAGATTGGGAGCACCGAGGGCGGCGGGTATGGGGCATTCGACGTGTAGAACGACAAGGCATACCTAAAGTCCTTCCCCTTGAAGTATGGGGTGAGGGTCTATAAGGGCGCCCAATGACAGGTATGCCTCAAAACTCAGACCTTGTGAATTTATTTGATTGAACCGGATCTGACAGGATTTGGTGACTCACAGGTAGACGTGACTGGACAGATCAGCTCGCTCCTGGCCCTATTGCACTACGTCGTGCAGGACAAGGATGGGCTAGGAGAGAGGTGGGCCAGCTGGTAAGTACCTACTCAGAATTCGGTAACCTACCAGTTCCTTCAGTTTAAAGATGTTGACAAGTGTTCCATGTGCAGCGTGCGGAGTTGGCGAGGTTGAGGACATCACAGGTGGGTGTGTCCTCATCTCGCGTAGCAGTGGAGGCCACTCAGTCTGATCTTGATGATCGACTGGTGGGTGCCTAGGGGAGGGCCGAGGAGGAAGAGGCTGCGCTAGAGGAGAGGGTAAGTGTGACTCTAACCTGGTCATTTTCTTAATTGAGAGATTGCATGGTGACATACTTGGTCACAGGTTGCAGAGCTAAGGACCGCCATCGTCCAGATAGACACAGCAGTTATAGCAACGGTCGAGTGGCGTCTCCAGGTGGAGGCGTCATCGGAGGAATTGGCTCGGTTTCTCCTGTAGGGCGAGACAGTGGTGAGCTAGGTGGGGGAGCTGGCGACGCTGCGTGTGCAGGGGTCGTCAGTGGACCAGGCTGAGTTTTCCCATCTCTGCGTCAAGACGTTTGCGCAGCAGATCCGAATTGATGAGCTCCAGAGCTTGGTGACGGCGATCGGAAAGAGCCGGAGTAGGAGCAGGAGTAGAGTGAGTGGCGCCTCTGTGAGGCAGTATCTGGTAGGTTCCTCCAGCCGTCAGAGGAACAAGAAGAGGAGAGGCATCGAGCGAGTGAGATGAGTGCCCAGAGTGTTAGGGGCGGTGGAGACATGCCACCCCCGCCTTAGGGGCAGGAGGGATCTGGGGAGAGTGGTGGTGGACAGTGAGGAGCTTGTGAGCCACCTCCCCCTTATCTTGTACACGATGTTTACATTAGTGGATCTTTTGCTTTTATGCCAATGTTTATGAATGTTTGAATGGTTTGCAATTAACACGAGTGGGAAATGTGATCCGAGAGAGAGGGAAAATTGAGTACACTGTTGTGTTGCTCAAAAACATCTTGTCCCTGCACACATAGCCAAACAAGTTAGATCTGCTCTTTGGCTCATCCCCTTGCATCAGGCAACGAATGACTTTAACTTTATAATAGTCAAGGGGCTGAGCCTTATCAAATAGCCAAAATGGAAAGTAATAATACGTGCCAAAAAAAGAACAATATGTGCATCTTTTATTTTTTGAATTTTCTTTTTTTTTTTGATTTGGGATTTTCTATTTGGGGGGGGGGGGATTTTGGAATTTTCTTTTTTTTTATTTTAGGAATTTTTTATTTTTTGGATTTTCTCGAGTGGCACCCTCTGCATTTGAGTGATTACTTATGAACCTCATTTCTCTATTCTTGTTATCAGACACCCCTAAGTACAGTGTGCATTTGTTCTTAGCTTCCCTTTGGCTGATTGCCCCTAGTCATTAGTGTTCCTACAAGACCAGTGTGGGAGTGTTTTGGTCATTAGTGGGGATAGGAAGACACGAGGGGGGGGGGGGGGCTAAGAGTTTGCGTCGGTGCTCGGGATGTTGGCTTGTTGACTGGTTAGGGTGCATCTCATGTGGATTACATCTGTTGTCTCGAGACTTTGCGGTCATTGATTTTTGTTTGGGGCCTGCGTACGACCGGCTCATTTTCGTCCTGTGAGGACTTTGCCACTCTTTGCCATGCCCCTATCCTTTATTTTGCTTTTCTGTATTTTTGTTATTTCTTTCTTTTGCACTTTGAATTGACCGTCTCTATTTGAGATTTCATTCACACATGATCTACCCCTTTCTTTATCTACAAGTCGGCAATGCTTCTGTCCCTATGCCTTGTCCGAGTATGAGGAGAATAGGCCTTCACCTTCCCTACACGAGGGCTAAGCAGGAACACCTTTGTCTAAGGGGAGTCGACTCTGGGTCACCGTGTTGTGCGTGTTGACTGAACATAGGGGTTATTTGACAACTATAACAGGATATGAGACCCAAGACTGTTGGTACTCCTTTGCAGGATAGTGTCGCTATAGAAAATCTTTTATTAAGTGTAGAATCTTTTAAGATACAAAACATTTCATGGGTGGGAGAGCTCCTCATCGTCGGAATTCACTAGCCTATAAGCATTCCCAGGGTACACTTCAACATACAGACCTTCCTAATTAGTTGCAATTTTGACCTAGGACCTCCAGTCTTTATGAAAATTTGCTTCAAAATCATGTCTCCTTCTTGGAATTTGTGTTCAATCACTTTCTTTTGAAAAGATATTGAGAGTTTATTTTGATATGAAAGCACATGATCAGCTGCGGCCAGGTGCCGTTCATCTAGGAGTTCTAGCTGTTTAAGTAACGCCTGTCGATGTTCATCGAGATTAAGTTCTTTGTCCAGTTGTACCCTTAGCGAAGGAATGAGTATCTCATATGGACATACCGCCTACATCCCATAAGTGAGTGAAAAAGGGGTCTACCCTGTGGGCGTGCGAATTGAGGTATGGTAGGCCCATAGGGCCTCAATCAATTTCTCATACCAATTAGTGAATTTACGAGACTCACAAGTTTTCTTTAAAATTTTCAAAAGTGTTTTGTTTGTGGCTTTCGCTTGACCGTTACCCTATGGATAGTGTGGAGACGAATGATGCTGAGAAATATTGAATTTCTTACACAAGTCCTGAAGCTCTTAAGATATGAACTGAGGTCCATTATCGGTGACGATGCCACTTAGCACTCCAAACCATGAGATGATGTTCTTCATGATGAACCGGCACACGGTCAAACCTTTGATTCTATGAATGCTTCAGCTTCGACCTACTTGGTGAAATACTCAGTAGCAATGAGGATGAATGATTTTTGTTTGATTTGAGCATTAGGATCACCAAGAGGTCCAATGATATCAAAGGTCCACATGGCGAATGGCCAAGCGGATGATAGTAGATGTAGAGAGGAAGATGGAGCATGGATTTTGTCGGCATGGAGCTGGCACTTGACACACCTACGAACATAGATGACACAGTGTTCTTCTAAGGTTGGCCAGTAATAGCCCTGCCTAAGGATCTTCTTAGCTAGCATCTAGGTATTCACATGCCGTCCACACTCACTGGAGTGAGCTCCTTCCACTATCTTCTAGGCTTCTTTGTCAGCCAAGCATTTGAGGACCATCCCGTTTAGAGCACGTCTATACAGCACTTCTCCAACAGTGGTATATCTTAGAGCGGCCCTACAGATGGCTCTTCTATCTTCGGACTCAACTTCTTTGGGAAGGTACCATCATTGCAATATTGCTCAATCTCATGGTACCATGGCCTTTCTTCTTCCATTATTTCTCCTAGCTACATGAGCATCACTTACTTCGCTTCTCTTCTCTCTGCCTTCATAACTAAAGAGTTCTTGAGGTTGTCGAACCAAGGATCTTGAGTGGATGGTACCTAGATGTTGTTAGCCTCATACCCGGAAATGTTGTTAGCAGCAGGGAATTGGAGTTGATATGTCAGGGGAATGGTGATTCCTTCTGGGGTGAGCAGAACAACACCTATGCCCCGTCCCCTAGAATTCAAAGCTCCATCAAAGTGAAGCGACTAGAATGAATCGCAAGAGATAAGTGATAGGTTTTCATCCAGAAATTCTCTTGGACTGTGTCACTATGAGGAAGAGGAAGGTGAGAAAGGTGCTCAGCAATAGCATACCTCTTTATAGCCTTCTGGACTACAAAGGTGATGTCGAACTGGGACAAGAAGCTCTACTAACGTGCCAATCTATCGACGAGGACTGGCTTCTCTAAGACGTATCTGATGGGATCCATCCTATAAATAAAACTCACTTGATGAGCTAGGAAGTAGTGCTTCAATTTCTACACTACCCACACCAGTGCTGCACATGTTTTCTCCATAGTGGTGAGCTTAAGATTGACAGAATTGAAATGCCTAGACAAATAATAAACTGCCCTTTCTTTTCCAGATTCATCATGTTGCGCAAGGACAACTCTTAGGGAGTCCTCAATGGTTGACAGATATAAAATCAAGGGTTTTCCCTAGATGGGAGCCTGTAGCACGGGCGGATTCATAAGATAGCTCTTGAGTTTATCAAAGGCTTCTTGGCACTTAGTATTCCATTCAATTTTACCCCTCCTTTCATATTTTATAGAAGGGATGACACCTTTGAGAATGTTGGGAGATAAATCTCCTTATGAACTATAATCGACCAATCAATCCTCGAAGTTCGGATATGTTCATAGGAGGAGGCATCTCACCTATTGCCTTGGCCTTGTTCGGGTCTATTTGAATCCCACGCTTTCTAACTATGAAACCTAACATCTTGCCCGAGGAAACCCTAAACACGGACTTCTTTGGATCCTCTTTAATTGGTATTCTGCGCACGTCGGAAAACTTTGGCAAGTACGGAGGAGTGTTCACTTCTAGTCCGAGATTTCACCACAATATCATCCACGTAAACCTCAACCAGAATGTGAATCGTATCGTGGATGATTGCTAACATTGCCCTTTGATAAGTGGCACCGACATTCTTTAGTCCAAATGGCATGACCACATAGCAAGAAGTGCCCCAAGGTGTGGTGAAGGACATTTTTTCTTGGTCCTTCGGGGCTAGAAAATTCTGATTATAACCTAAATACCCATCCATGAATGAAAGAATTTTAAACCCAGCGGTATTATCAATTAGTACATCCAAATGAGGTAATGGGAAATCACCTTTAGGACATGCCCTATTTAAATCTCGGAAGTCGATGCAAATTCGTACTTTCCCATCCTTCTTCATTACCGAGACTATGTTGGCCACCCATAGAGGATAGAGTACTATACAGATGAACCTAGCTTTGTGTAGTTTGTCAATTTCCTCTGTCATCTTCAATGCTATATGAGGGTGGAATCGTCTCAATTTCTATTTAACAGCTATTGTCACGCCCCGACGCGGAATATTGGAACGCGAGGCAGTTGCAAGTAACAGGTATAGAGCGAGGACTAGAAATCAAACCATTGAACAAGAATAAATACTAAAACAAATTCATTCATTAATAATCTTTCAAATGTCTAGTTACAACCACTAATATCAGAGCCAATCTATTGGGCCCAATTACATTGAAATAAAGCAAAGGACTAAACTAGGACTCTATCATAGTACTAGGACACTAGGGCACTCGTGACGTCACTCCTGGTCGTTCCCGTCCTCTTAAGTGTATAGTTCATCCTCGGTCTCACCTGAGAACACAATGACAAATAATGCAGGGTGAGCAATAATGCCCAGTAGGACATAAATCTCAATAGTCAAGCAGGCTTTAAATGATTAATGTGTTAAAAGGTAGAGTAACTAATGATAGAGCGAGAGAGCCAAGTAAAAGATAGCAGGATAGCATGTGAACGAAATAGCACAACATTCCAAATATAGCACGAACGTCAATTATAGCACGAATAGTAAGATGGCCATAGCACAATAGCACAAAGTATAGCAATAGCACAACGAGTATAGCATAGCACTTTTGTTGTCAACAGACAACGAGAGAATATAGCACTTTTGATTGTCACTAGATTAATCTAGATAATATGGCACTTGGATGTAATGCCGACATCCTGATCATTTAACTCCCATGGGAAAATGGCACTTTCGGGCGCTCTCCCCAAGACCAGATCGGGCCCCATTGCACTGGCATTGGTTATATTGTTTATCTTTAGACAATCAGTCAATGGCCAATATAGAGTACCAAGAATTAGATGTGAGCACTAGATGAATAGACGAGATGGCAGAGGGAATGTGAATAGATGAGCGAGGAGTGTTGGACCGAGCCTCTTACCATTGCACTAAAAGCTCGAGCTGGTAGTGAAGGCGGTAGCCAAATCTTTAAGGCGGAAGCACAAAGCACCACGTCAACGCTGTGCTCGGCATGAGGGGCTTCGCACAGGGTTTTACCCCTGCGGCGGGTTGGGTTGCCAGCCCCGATGTCACTATGCTGCCCCATAACAGCATAGTGGCAGCGATTCCCTAAGGGAGTCGATGGCAGTTAACCAACAAACTCCCCCCCAGCGGCACCCGGGGGAATCGAACCTGCAACCTCGCTCAGATACCACTTGTTGGACCGAGCCCCTTACCGTTGCACCAAAAGCTCGAGCTGGTAATGAAGCCGGTAGCCAAATCATTAAGGCGGAAGCGCAAAGCACCACTTCAACGCTGTGGTCGGCATGAGGGGCTTCGCACAGGGTTTTACCCCTGCGGCGGGTTGGGTTGCCAGCCCCGATGTCACTATGCTGCCCCATAACAGCCTAGTGGCAGTGATTCCCTAAGGGAGTCGATGGCAGTTAACCAACAAGGAGAGTATAGACGAGAGCTAGTGGACATTGTACGTAACATGTCGAGTAAACAGGCGATAGTAACAGTTGCACAACACGGGCACTCGGTGTTGGCAGTCAGGTGGAATTCAGGATCCTACCACTGGCCATGCTAAGCACAGGTCCAGAGGTCCGACGTGATTCAAGATAAGAGCGAGCTTCTAATAGCCATTTGGATCATATCGATCCCTAAAGGGGTATCATAGGTGTTAGGGTACAACTGGCTCGTCGACCATGTGGGAACCCATGGACAGAGGAAACTTACGGAGGTCTTGAACAAGACTCACTAGTCTGGCAGAAGGAATATCCGACGGAGAGTTCGTCCAAGTCAAGAGAGTGTGTATATATAGAAATAAGTACTCGACGTTCTAGAGGAGTTCTAGAACAGTGGAGCGTCAAGATAGGTGTTCCAAAACATAGCGTGAAAACGTACACATGTAGAAATTAAGCATGAGGCAATTTAATTACATAAATTACCTGATATATTATGTAACATATTCACGCCAATTAGGCCATATTTGGATGGTTTCAAAGTGTGTGCATGTGACATGAAATCATAGATGGAAATTAGTCATGTGTATGTATTTTAAATCACATAGAAATGTTCAATGTATATTAAGTGAAATTACTACGCGTATAACTGGGATTAAAGGGTTAAGCACAATAGACAGTTAGAGCATTTCAAATCAGGGGTTTTTCTGCAAAATCTTATGAACGCGACGCAGCCCAGTAAGGCTCGCGACGTGTATAGGGTAGATCGCGACAGGTGTTTAGATGGATCGCGACGGGTCGGTCATGATAGGTAGTCAAAACGCGACAGGGGCATGTATGGGTCGCGACGAGTCGGTCGGGCCAGGCACAGCGATCGCGATGGCGATGCCTGTCTCATTCAGGACACGACTGGCAGACTTTCACAACTAGGCCACTAAACGCGATCTATCGGGCCGTTGCGTTCTGGTGGTCTGTGCCGAGTCCGACAGGAAGCAGACATGTCTTGGATTGCGATCCAAGAGTTTTCCTTCTTGACACAGAGGGATTCAAAAATATAGAACTAATTATACAAGTGATGAAAAATCATGAAAAAAGTTGCAAACGAATCCAGACATGCAAGAGTATTCCCAGTAATTAGAATTGGTAAACGGTCATGGTTTCGACATGGTTTAATCAGATCAAACATGGAGGATAGAATACTGGAAATAGTTGAAATGCAAGATTTAATTCGCAAGACATGGTGGATGGAATATAGGGCTTTTAGGGGCAAAAGAAGCCTAACATCCGTCAGTCCTTGTAGTAAAAATCTTATGGCATGAGGACGAGTATACATGAAGATATGAATTTAAGAAGAGGATTCGGGGTCATGAAGTTCACCGAACTTTGAAAATTTAGAAGTAGAGATTTGCTCGATGGAAAAATATGAAACTAAAGGGCTTTTCATCCTGACAGATGAGACATCCTATAGGAAAATTTTCATGATTTATGCTCATGAGAATGCCTACCTTTGGTGAATTTTCTCTCCTAGGGCAAGAACGTGAAGAACTCATAGAAGAACGTAAGAGCTCCTCCTTCTCCACGATTTCTCCTCCTCTTGGCCTCTCCTCCTAGTCCAGCAACCTCTTGGCACGAGCTAGGGCCGGCCATGAGGGTTTTAGGAGGGTATTTAAGCTTTTCCCCATTCCATTTCCTATTATAACTCTAATTCTTCTTTATTACGAATTTCCCTAATTTCTTCTCCCCTTTTTAAGCAAGCGATCTCTTAATTGGGTTGGGAGAGAGCCAAATTCATGGCCAATCAATCGGGGTAGGTTTTAGGATTCCAAGTCTTACTCAAATTAGCTATTTAATGCATTAAATACACCTTTTCTAATTAAGTAATAATTTAGTTACGAAATTAGGGTATTTTCCTATTATCCCCATCTTATAGTCCAATTTTGACCCACTAATTTCCAATGGGTCAATATAGCAAAGCCCATTACTCTTTTAGTTTTATTGGGTTTTGTTTAAATTCTCTCTTATTTGATTTCCTAGTTGATTTAATACATCTTCCTTTTATTTGATTTTCTAATTAAATAATATAAATATTTAATTAATTTTTTATTTTCCCAAAAATTAGGGTTGCTACATCCTCCCCCTCTTAAAAGAATTTGGTCCTCAAATTCATATGATCTTTCAGGAGAGAATGTCTTACTGAAAATATCGGGGTAGTTCTGTATGATGATTCCTTCCGGTTCCCATGTGGCTTCCTCCACTCCTCGATTATTCCATAGGACTTTAACCACATGGATGGGACGATTTCTGAGTTGTTGTACCTTCCATTCCAGTATCTTGACTGGCTTCTCTTCGTATGTCGTGTCTCTATTCAGTTCCAACTTCTCATGGCGAATGGCATGCGTGGGATCGTACACATATTTCCTAACCATGGAAACATGAAACACATTGTGTACACATGCCAGATCTGGTGGCAATGCCAGTCGGTATGCTACCTCGCCAACCCTTTTGAGTACTTCAAAAGGACCTATGAATCTAGGGCTGAGTTTACCCTTTACACGAAATCTTTGAATGCCACGAGTAGGTAACACTTTTTGAAATACATGATCACCCACTTGAAATTCCAGATCTCGGATCCTTTTGTCGGTGTAGCTCTTTTGTCTGGACTGAGCAATCTTGAGCCAGTCTTTAATTACCTGAATGTCTCTTGTCGTCTTCTGCACTATGTCTGGGCCTAGCCATTGTTGTTCTCCAACCTCATTCCAGCATGCAGGAGATCTACAGTTTCTTCCATAGAGTGCTTCAAACAGTGCCATCTAATACTCGCCTGGTAACTGTTGTTATAGGCGAACTCAATTAGGGGTATGTGCTCATTCCAATATCCTTGGAAGTCTATAGTGCAGGCTCTCAACATGTCTTCAACAATTTGGTTGGTTCTTTCTGTTTGCCCATCAGTTTGTGGATGAAATGCAGTACTAAAGTTGAGTTTAGTACCTAGCGCACCTTGTAGTCCTTTCCAAAAATGAGATGTAAATCTCATATCTCGATCCGAAACAATAGATGATGGAATGCCATGTAGTCTTACAATCTCCTTGATATATAAGGCAGCTAGTACCTTCACTGACCAATTACTTTTTATGGCTAGGAAGTGGGCAGATTTGGTTAGATGGTCAACAATGACCCATATCGCATCGAGTCCACCACGAGTCTTGGGTAATCCCATGATGAAATCCATGCCAATGTTTTCCCATTTCCATCTGGAATATCTAGCGGTCTGAGTACACCAGCAGGGCGCAGGTGTTTCGCTTTTACTTGTTGGCAAGTAAGGCAGAGAGCGGCATGTTCAGCTACCTCCCTTTTCATGTTCGGCCACCAAAACGTTCTTTTCATATCTTGATGCATTTTTGTATCTCCTGGATGAATAGTATACTTTGGCTTGTGAGCTTCATCCATTAGTCTTCTCTTTAGTTCTTCATTGTCGGGAACACATGTCCTTCCTTGAAAGACAAGCCTTCCGTCTTCAGTCATTGCAAAGTCCGGTCTTTCAGTTAGAGTTTCTTTAACGTGCACTAAGAATGGATCATCGTCTTGTTGAGCTTTGATCTCCTGTAGTAGATCAGATTGAATCTTCATATTGGCAACCAAGACTCGATCATCTCTATGTTCAATATTTAAGTCTAACCTTGTGAATTGTTCTAATAGTTGCATCTCGCCAAGGACTAGACTTGAGACAGACGCCATTGGCTTTCTACTAAGAGCATCAGCCATGGCATTTCCCTTGCCTAGATGGTATTGGATGTTGAAGTCGAAATCTTTCAGATATTCCAAGCATCTCCTTTGTCTCATGTTGAGTTCTTTCTGGGAGAACAAGTACTTCAGACTTTTATGGTCTGAGTAGACAGTGAACTTCTCTCCATATAAGTAGTGTCTCCAGATCTTTAAGGCGAAGACCATGGCTGCCAAATCCAGATCATGCATAGGGTAGTTGACTTCATGTGTCTTCAGTTGTCTTGAAGAATAGGCAATGACCTTCTCTTTTGCATTAGTACAGAACCTAGCCCGATTCCTGAGGCATCAGTGTAGACAGAGAACCCTTCTCCCTCTATTGGCAGAGCAAGAACAGGTTCTAAGGTAAGGAAGTCTTTGAGAGTTTGGAAACTTTTCTCACACTCTTTACTCCAGGAGTATGGATTCTCCTTTTGTGTCAGACGCGTGAGAGGAACGGCGATCTTTGAGAACTCCTTGATGAACTGCCTGTAATAGCCAGCCAGCCCCAAGAAACTTCTGATTTCTATGACATTGGTTGGTCTCTCCTACTTGAGTACAGCTTCAACTTTGGAGGGATCAACGGAGATGCCGTCTTTAGAGATGACATGGCCCAAGAAGTATACTTCTTCGAGCCAGAATTCACACTTGCTAAGCTTTGCGTATAGTCTGTTGTCTCACAAGACTTACAATGAAATCTTCAGGTGTTCTTCATGCTCTTCTTTGGTCTTTGAATAAATGAGGATGTCGTCGATGAACACGACCACGAACTTGTCAAGGTATGGCCGATATATGTTGTTCATGAGTTGCATAAAGGCTGCAAAAGCATTGGTTAGACCAAAAGGTATAACAACGAATTCATATTGCTCGTACCTGCTCCTAAAAGCTGTCTTGAAGATATCGTCATCCTTGATCCTCATTTGATGATAGCCAGATCGAAGATCGATCTTAGAGAAGTATTGAGCTCCAGATATTTGGTCGAATAGTTGATCGACTCTAGGCAGTGGGTATTTATTCTTAATGGTGAGTTGGTTGAGTTGTCGATAGTCAATGCAGAGCCTCATCGATCCATCCTTCTTCTTGATGAATGGCATAGGCGCTACCCATGGGGAAGTACTTGGTCTGATGAACCCCTTTTCTAATAGCTCCATTAGTTGCATCTTCAACTCCTTTATCTCGGCAAGTGACATTCGGTATGGTTGACGCGATACCAGAGCAGCTCCAGGAATCAACTCTATGGCGAAGTTGACATCACGTTTCGGGGGAATCCCTAGCAAATCTTCTGGAAACACATCGGGGTAATCCTGAACTATGTGAATGTCTTCTATCTTAGCACCCTTCTTTTCCACAACTACAGCTGCTAGGAAAGAATACAACCTTTCCTCATCATGTTGTGGGATTTTATGGTGGAGACTAGAGACATCCGTCTCTTATGTCTAATCCCAGATAATGCCAATTTTGGAAAGTCACTAAAGGTAACCTTCCATTTCTTACAGTCGACACTTGCCCCATATGCGGACAACCAGTCGGCTCCCAAAATTACATCATAGCCTTCCATGGGCATACACACCAGGTCGGATTTTAGGTTATGGTTTCTGATCATTACATCGGCAGAGGGAAAGTATTTGTTCAATTTCTCCTTTTCCCCTAGTGGCGTTGTGATAGAGAACTCACAACCCAGGGATATAGGTTTAGCATTCACAGTATCAGCAAAGTTTTGAGATATAAATGAATGAGTGGCTCCAGTATCAAATAAAACAAATGCTGATAATGAGAAAACTTGAAGGGTACCTTCTACCATGCCACCTTCCATAGCAGGTTCCTCATCATGCAGGACTTGCAGTCGGCCCTGTTTCTTAGACGCATTAGGGTGCCTCTCATTCTTTTTCAGTAGCGGGCACTCGGGGATGCGGTGCTCGCGACTTCTGCAGCGCAGACACACGCCGACTTTCCTCCAGCACTCGTCAGCGGTGTGACCTAGATTGTCATAATGCTTACAGTTGCTCTTGGCTGGAGTGTTGGGTACAAAGACCTTCGGTTTCCTTTTTTGGTTGGATCCCTCCGTGATGTTGAAGGGATGCTTCTTGCCATTGTTAGGCTTAGCAAATGATTGACCTGAGGTCATTTCCTTTTTCACAAACTTCCCTTTTATACGGTCGGTGCAGTCCATAGCATCTTCCAGTAGCTGAGCTTTCTTTACCATATCGATGTAGGTCTGGATGTCGAGAGGTGCTAGTTGGGTGATGTATTGTGGCTTAAGGATGTTGAGGAAGTGCTTAGCCTTCATTCTTTCAGTAGCTACTAGGTGTGCCGCATACCTTGCCAGCCTAGAGAATTGGGCCTCGTATTTAGCCACAGTCAAGCTCCTCTGTTTCAGAGCTGTGAATTCTGTAGCCTTCCTTTCTTAGACACGCTCGGAGAAGTACTTGGAGTTGAAAGTTTCTTTAAATTCGGTCTAGGTGAATTGACCATTCTCCCTAGTTGCTTCCACTGACTCCCACCAAGCGCGGGTGTCCTTCTCCGGTTGAAAAGTGGCTAGCAGTAGCTTATCTCCCGCTGCGCATTGCATGACACGAAAAGTCCTTTCCGTTTCTTTAAGCCAGTGTTCGGCTTCATCTGGATCAGTGGATCCACTGAACCTAGGCGGGTTTAGACTTCTGAAGTTACGATGCAGATTGCCTGCACCGACACGATTACCCCCGCCTTGGGTAGCTTGCATGATGGCACAAGTCAACTCTTGGATGTTTGTTGCATGCCCCTCATTTGAGCACGTCCAGCAGTGATCTTGATTGCTTAGTTCCGACAAATGAATATTTATTGTCATGATATCGATGTGAGATTTAATTTGTGTGTGCGTAAGTTTATTTTTGCTAGTTACCCTTGGCTCTAACCACCTTTCACATAGGTAGGATAATTCACTCTAATCGAGGTAGGTTAACCTAGATCATCCTATACTTAAGAATAACCTAGGCTCTGATACCACAAACTTGTCACGCCCCGACGCGGAATATCAAAACGCGAGGCAGTTGCAAGTAAACGGGTATAGAGCGAGGACTAGACATCAACCATTGAACAAGAATAAATACTAAAACAAATTCATTCATTAATAATCTTTCAAATGTCTAGTTACAACCACTAATATCAAAGCCAATCCATTGGGCCCAATTACATTGAAATAAAGTAAAGGACTAAACTAGGACTCTATCATAGTACTGGGACACTAAGGCACTTGTGACGTCACTCCTGGTCGTTCCCGTCCTCTTGAATGTATAGTTCATCCTCGGTCTCACCTGAGAACACAACGACAAATAACGTAGGGTGAGCGATAACGCCCAGTAGGACTTAAATCTCAATAGTCAAGCAGGATTTAAATGATTAATGTGTTAAAAGGCAGGGTAACTAATGATAGAGCGAGAGAGTCAAGTAAAAGATAGTAGGATAGCATGTGAACAAAATAGCACAACATTCCAAATATAGCACGAACGTCAATTATAGCACGAACAGTAAGATGGCCATAGCACAATAGCACAAAGTATAGTAATAGCACAAGGAGTATAGCATAGCACTTTGTTGTCAATAGACAATGAGAGAATATAGCACTTTTGATTGTCATTAGATTAATCTACATAGTATGGCACTTGGATGTAATGCTGACATCCTGATCATTTAACTCCCATGTGCAAATGGCACTTTCCGGCACTCTCCTAGGACCAGATCGGGCCCAATTGCGCTGGCATTGGTTATATTGTTTATCTTTAGACAATCAGTCAATGGCCAATATAGAGTACCAAGAAATAGATGTGAGCACTAGATGAATAGACGAGATGGCAGAAGGAATGTGAATAGATGAGCGAGGAGAGTATAGACGAGAGCTAGTAGACATTGCACGTAACATGTCGAGTAAACAGACAATAGTAACAGTTGCACAACACGTGCACTCGGTGTTGGCAGTCAGGTGGAATTCACGATCCTACTACTGGCCATGTTAAGCACTAGTCCAGAGGTCCGGCATGATTCAAGATAATAGCGAGCTTCTAATAGCCGTTTGGATCATATCGATCCCTAAAGGGGTATCATAGGTGTTAGGGTACAACCGGCTCGTCGACCATGTGGGAACCCATGGACAAAGGAGACTTACGGAGGTCTTGAACAAGACTCACTAGTCCGGCAGAAGGAATATCCGACGGAGAGTTCATCCAAGTCAAGAGAGTGCGTACATATAGAAACAAGTGCTCAACATTATAGAGGTGTTCTAGAACAGTGGAACATCAAGATAGGTGTTCCAAAACATCGCGTGAAAACGTACACATGTATAAATTAAGCATGAGGCAATTTAATTACATAAATTACTTGATATATTATGTAACATGTTCACGCCAATTAGGCCATATTTGGATGGTTTCAAAGTGTGTGCATGTGACATGAAATCATAGATGGAAATTAGTCGTGTGTATGTATTTTAAATCACATAGAAATGTTCAATGTATATTAAGTGAAATTACTGCGGGTATAACTGGGATTAAAGGGTATAAGCACAATAGATAATTAGAGCATTTCAAATCAGGGGTTTTTCTGCAAAATCTTATGAACGCAACGTAGCCCAGTAAGGCTCGCGATGTGTACAGGGTAGATCGTGACAGGTGTTTAGATGGATCGCGACGGGTCGGTCATGACAGGTAGTCAGAACGCGACAGGGGCATGTATGGGTCGCGACGAGTCGGTCACGCCAGGCACAGCGATCGCGACGGTGATGCCTGTCGCGTTCAGGACGTGACTGGCAGACTGTCGCAACCAAACCACTGAATGCGGCCTATTGGGCCATCGCATTCTGGTGGTGTGTGCCCGAGTCTGATAGGAAGCAGACATGTCTTGGATTGCGGTTCAAGAGTTCTCCTTCTTGACACAGAGGGATTCAAAAATATAGAACTAATTGTAAAAGTGATGAAAAATCATGAAACGAGTTGCAAACGAATCCAAACATGCAATAGTATTCCCAGTAATTAGGAATTGGTAAACAGTCATGGTTTCGACATGGTTTAATCAGATCAAACATGGAGGATAGAATATTGGAAACAGTTGAAATGCAAGATTTAATTTGCAAGACATGGTGGATGGAATTTAGGGCTTTCAGGGGCAAAAGAAGCCTAACATCCGTCAGTCCTTTCATTAAAAAACTCATGGCATGAGGACGAGTATACATGGAGATATGAATTTAAGAAGAGGATTCGGGGTAATGATGTTCACCGTACTTTGAAAATTTAGAAGTAGAGATTTGCTCGATGGA
Organism: Colocasia esculenta; assembly: GCA_014218235.1. Classification (NCBI taxonomy): domain Eukaryota; kingdom Viridiplantae; phylum Streptophyta; class Magnoliopsida; order Alismatales; family Araceae; genus Colocasia; species Colocasia esculenta. The sequence goes on from CM024760.1 coordinate 63,857,707, forward strand.
AAAATATGAAACCAATGGGCTTTTCTTCCTGACAGATGAGACATCCTACAGAAAATTTTTCATGGTTTATGCTCGTGAGAATGCCTACCTTTGGTGATTTTTCTCTCCTAGGGCAAGAATGTGAAGAACTCGGAGAAGAACGTAAGAGCTCCTCCTTCTCCACGATTTCTCCTCCTCTGGCCTCTCCTCCTGGTCCAGCAACCTCTTGGCACGAGCTAGGGTTGGCCATGAGGGTTTTAGGAGGGTATTTAAGCTTTTCCCCATTCCATTCCTATTATGACTCTAATTCCTCTTTATTACGAATTTCCCTAATTTCTTCTCCCCTTTTTAAGTAAGAGATCTCCTAATGGGGTTGGGAGAGAGCCAAATTCGTGGCCAATCAATCAGGGTAGGTTTTAGGATTCCAAGTCTTACTCAAATTAGCTATTTAATGTATTAAATACACTTTTCTAATTATGTAATAATTTAGTTACGAAATTATGGTATTTTCCTATTATTCCCCATCTTATAGTCCCAATTTTTACCCACTAATTTCCAATGGGTCAATATAGCAAAGCCCATTACTCTTTTTCTTTTAATGGGTTTTGTTTAAATTCTCTCTTATTTGATTTCCTAGTTGATTTAATACATGTTCCTTTTATTTAATTAATTTTTTTATTTTCCCAAAAATTTAGGGTTGCTACAACTATTTGCCCTTGCTTCAAGATCAACCTATGTTCCACCAATGTAGGGTCAATGCCGGGCATGTCGTCATATGACCATGCAAACGAGTCCTTGTACTCCCTGAGTATCTCTATGAGCTCTTCTTCTTTTTCATGAGGGAGATTGGAAGCTATGGTTAGAAGCCTGGGTTCTTCGTCTGTCCTAATGTTACCTCTTTAGTAGGCACATCCACTGTCGATGTGGGTTCATCAAATCTCCTCATGCCACTGGCGTACATTTCGGTAGCGTCCTCTATTTCACCATCCTCTTCGTCAACTGGGTCCTCATCATTCAAGATTTCATAAATCCCAAATCCGTCGTCTAGCCTCCTCTCTTCATCCTGAGCTTCTATGTTTAAAATGACTGCTTCCTGGACAAACTGTTCAACAGCCAGAAGAGTGCCACACCTTTGAGCCAGATCTACTAGATATCTATGGGATATGCCACTACCATACTCTTCCTAGATGGGGATGGGGACTTGCTAGATTCTACCTTGAACCTAAACTAGAGTTAATATTTACAGGGCACTTTGGGGAAGAGTCTAGAGGTTTATGGAAGGGAAAGGAAAGGGTGTGGCATAGCCGTAGAGATCCTCCGACGGGTCTGGAGGTGAAGGCGGGCCACCAGAGCTTAGGGTGCTCGTAGCAAAGCCGTGGTGCATAGGAACAAAAGACCCATCACCCAGGGAGTCCATGGTGACTATGTGCATCGGGGAGAGGGGATCGCCGCTCCATCTAGAAGTGAAGATGGAAGGAAAAGGCGGACATCGCTGCCGAGGAAGGGGAAGTGCACGAGTGATAGGGATCGTTGTCAGAAGCGAGAAATGTGGGGATGGGGATCGCCATCCAACAGTTGAATGTAGAGGGGTGACGTGGATCGCCATCGACAGAGCTGATTGCAGCAGGGTGACGGGGAACGCCGTCGAGAGAGGTGATTGCAGTGGGGTGACGGGGATTTCCGTCGAGAGAGGTGATTGCAGCAGGGTGGTGGGGATCACTGTCGAGAGAGGTGAAGGAGAGGGGAAAGATGGGGATCATTGTTCGAAGAAGGAGAGGGGAAAGATGGGGATCGCCGTCCGAAGAAGGAGAGGGGAAATACGGGGATCACCGTCCGAAGAAGGAGAGGGGAAAGATGGGGATCGTCGTCCGAAGAAGGAGAAGGAAAGACGAGGATCACCTTCGGAAGAAAGAGAGGGGAAAGACGAGGATCGCCATCTGATCGTTAGGGGGAGTAAGGATATATATATATATATATCTTACTAACCTAAGGAAAGAGACAAACTACTCTACATGGAAGGCATCGGGAGAAGGAACATGGCAGTGAACCAAACAAAGTATTATGTATATCACCGCCATTTGGGGCACAATGTATTAGACTTGTCTCAATTCAGGGACATGATATATGATCTCCATGAGTAGCAGCAAATTGACTGGGCAAAGATGAAGAGGTTGATTCAGACACTGAGGGATCAGCAGGGGCAAAGACAACAACAGCGGCAGTAGAGGCGACATCAGCCACCACCACAGCAGTAGTAGTTCCAACAGCGCCAATTTCAGCTACCCTAACAACCGCAGTGGCCATAACAACCAGTCAATGATCCCGACATAGTCCGAAATCCCATGCCACAGCACCAACTCGCTCCAAATCCACAGCCTACTCCACCTCCATCGCCACCAGCTCAAGTTAACCCAATCATTCACCATCCACCACTAGCCGCCGCTAGGAACTACGATGATGAACATGAAGTAGGTCAATTATTGTCTATCTGCCACACCACCACTACCTCCACTACACACTGTTGCCACAATCACCTCACCACTATACAATACCCCCATTGTACCACCCATCAGTCCATCGCCCGTTAACATCCCACTTTCCCCTACGCCAGTGCCAATAATCGGCAACCCATCTATCATCGGCACCACCCCACCTACACTACAACACAACCTCGCCCTTCGGAGTGGGTGAATGTTTCAACGGATGTATCCTAGTGCATCCGTGTCCATGCCTGGTCAGCCAACCACAAATCCAACCCCAACAATCAACAACAACAACATGACATCGAAGAGATAGATCCAGTACTAGGTACCCAATACGACATTTTGAAGCATCTAGATCATACTCCGGCCAAAATCTCCATCATTGAATTGATCAAGAGGTCCCAGACCCATCAGGATGCCTTAAGAGCTTTTCTGCAAAGATCATGGTGAATGAAGACATGAATCCCGTAAATTTACCATCGGTCCTATCAATTGTTACGAGGGGGCCAACAATTACTTTTGCAGATAGTGAGCTGGCTCCTCTTGAGGACAGAAGAATGCCTTTGTATGTGACATTGACCATAAACAAGGTGACTATCGACGCTACCCTAGTTGACACTGGAGCATCGATAAATGTGTGCCCTCTCAACACTCTACAGTCACGTAACATATCCGAGCGCCGCTTGCAGCCAACTCCTACCACTATTGTAGCTTATGATAATTCCAGGTGAGCCTGCCATGGTGTCATCTCCCTACAAGCAGAACTAGGCCCACTCGTAATGATCGTAGACTTTTATGTGCTTGATATTGATCCAACCATTAAAGCCATTCTAGGCCAACCATGGATTGAAGCACTAGGAGTAGTACCCTCCACAGCACATCAATGTTTGAATTTTTCATTCCAGCGACAGATTGTCAAAGTTAAGAGTGCAGCAACCACCCACACTGTTGAAGCTATTGAAAAGATCATGCTGGCGGTCTGGCCCTCCAAGAAACCTGTTATCTCTGTGCGTGATGTAAATTTCCCATAGGCCTATACTTTCTCTTTTAGTCACCAAATAGTGTTCCCATCAGTGGCGGCTGCCAAAAGGGCCACACCATTAGACGCCAAGGGCTGGAACATCATGTTCAAAATTGGATACCAACCAAGGAAGGGGCTCGGAGCTCATCTCCAAGGGAGGACCCAAGCTATCACCAGCTCCAAGCAAGTCACTAGACATGGCCTTGGGTATAAAGGAGAAACAAGCCATGGACAGCTTTCTCCTCCACTTTGAAGCAAGACCGACAACCCCTCACCTTGTCGCTATATTGTCACTTGGTTAGAGGGCCTACACAGCCAAGATATGACACCATTGTGGTAGGGGCAGATCTCACCAATTATGATGTCCATGGACGTCATTTTGCCCGCCACATGACACCGATGCTCATATATCAAGCCTTGGAGGCCCTGCAGCCCGACAAGAGAAGGAATATTGAAGATCCAGAGGCAGAATGGTACCGATGGATTGACATGGAGGACATCATTATAGCATTCAATCATCTATTATGGGATGGCGATCTCACCTAGCCCCTAGTAGTAGCAGAATTGGTGGAGCCACCATCAGCAGTCACCTCCAAATGATTGTTGCTTGGAATGGTGAGGATACTAGAGAAGCAGACCTGTTTTATGAAAACAACAACATTGTAGATAAGCTCTGGCCAAGGTATTCCTGCCCCCCTAAACTTTCTGCATTTTCAATTATTGTTCTAAGTTTTCTTTCATTCCTCGTTCACCTCCCCTTGTCCTCCAACTCTCATCCGATGCTCTCGAGGCGTTAACCGCTCCTTTACCCTCACCCCACTTCATCTTTTCTTTCATCCGGAGGGAGTCTAAGGGCGTTGAGAGACATGAGAGCTGCAAAGATATTGGCTAGACTCTCTGGGAGAGGAGGATACAGGGCTCTCTTGGGACCATTGGGTTTCCTAGGAACATAGCCATTTTGAGGTGTGGGGACTTGGATGTACAGGCATTGCTCCTGCTGAGGATTCTGAGTTGGAGGGGGTGGTGGCCTATTGTTCCATTACTGCTGAGAAGGTTGGTTGTAGGGTAGCCTACTTGCTTGGCCTGGGGGTTGTTGACAGCACCTACTTGTTCATTGGTGTGTACCGCTTCAGTGATAGGGCCCTGTAGTTTCTTGGGGTAGCAAGACTTTGGGGTTTCAAACATGGAGTGAATAGGCGAGTACTTGAGATCAGTTTGAATAAAATGGGCTCGTCTATAGAGTTGGTTCATGGTAGTTATATCATGCATGGCCAAGATAGATCGGTAGGTTGGGGTAGCATTGGAATTCAACAGCCTGACCTTCTCATCCTTTGACATGGGGCAGCGGACCTTTGCAGCTAGAGCTTGCCACCGATCATCATAAACTGTGAAGTCTTCGTCGGCCTTCATCTTTTCGGCCACCAGATCTAGAAAAGAATATTAGGCTCTGACCCGATATTGGAACTAATGCAGAAATCTTTCTTGTACGATTTGAAAATCTTCGGCTTCTTCTGGGGGTAGAGAATAGAACTATTCGAGAGTCGAACCATCTAATTGTTGGGTTCTCATATTGGAGAATGTTGGGTTACAACAAGTGCTTAAATGTTTTTGATGATGAGCAATACTAATTGATGTTATGTGAAATGTTCACAAATGGTATGTTTGTTTTTG